>NW_024121122.1:19907218-20139450 GCF_016745375.1 Pimephales promelas
AATCTATTTTTTTTTCTCTTCAAATTACCAATTTGTCAGAACAAATGAATCCAATATGCCTTCCGTTTCCGTTTGCTGAATGCAACCTACAACTAATTCGATATGACAAAAATTCTCACCTTCCAATCATGCATTCATGTGCTTTTTTTCCATTGGAGTTTGGCTTTATTGAATGCAATTTATCAAACTAATATAAGTGTGAGCGTAAAACGAATCATTTCAAAATTCTATTAGAATTCATGTATGAGTTATTCATCCATTTATCTGTTTATATGAATGCATTTGTATTTATTGTTGTTATAAACAAACACAGAGTGGAATGCAAAAGACATGATTTGTTTTATTTTCCTAATTTAATATAGAAATGCTCATTGTAAATTGTTTTTTTGCGGCATTACAGTTTGAGTGACAAGTTAATTAAAAACACACAATAGCATTTGTATGTTTTGAGGCAAACATTGAGCCATTGCATTTGTAAAAAATAAGTTTGCATGGTCGATTTGTGTTAATGTTTTCCGAAGCCTCTGCTTAGTTCGAAGTTCGACGTTTGGACCCCATGCACCTGCATTGATTTTATCTTGTTATACTTCTTTTTTGTATTCGACAGATGCACGTTTTGTCAAACATCTGTGAAGATCAAATTATTCTCTTGAGATGTTTACTAACCCTAAACTGAAGTGTTAATTCAGATTTTCAGGTCATGCATTACTAAGAGCAATTCCCTTTCTCACACATTTTTAATGTTGGGCACTTGCAAATTTGCCATGTATAAATACATTTTCATACAAAAATAGTGTCTGAATTTCAATCTGCACCTCCGGCTTGGGTTAATTAAACAAGCCAGGTTTGGAACCACATCTGTCCTTCAGTCAGATCAGTGAGACGGGATGTATAGCGTCTCAGTTTCTGTCTCTCTCTCTCTTTCTAAAAACAGATTTTTATAGTTTTCCCCCATTAAAACTTTCCAGCACAATGGAAATTAAAGAGGTCACAAGTGTATGTGTGTGTGTGAGAGAGTCATGTGCGAGTCAGATATGAAGATTCACACTGTGCCAGTTGTATGCAAGATGTGAAAATTTCCTGCAAATGAGACGATGGCAGTGAATTCACTTCTATTCAAATTACTGTCATCGCAAATCCGCACTCCTCCCATAAACACTTCACTGTTCATTGTTACGACCGACCAGCATCATCTGTCAGATTACACTTTTAATTCATTAACATGCCACCTCCTGTTGAGACTATGCAGTAGTTCACCTCTGAATAATCAGGGGTAATTCTACTTCTGTGGATGCAGGGCTTACAGAAAACGATGGCAAAGCTACGTCACACACACACATGATCTGTGTCACATTGTGTCTGTGTTGCGAGTATTCGCGAAGGAGACCCTTTACAGTTTCAAATGATGTATTTTAGTATTTTAAGTTTTTAAGTTTTAAAAAGTGATCATGATAGCGCATCCCAGAGGGTTAAAGGGTTAGTTCACCCAAAAATAAAAATTCTGTCATAAATTACTCACCCTTAAGGCCTGTTCACACCGAATTTTGCGCGATATTCGCTGACATTTAATGCCTCGTGACTAAACAAAGGGTGCCAATGTGAGAGGAAAACGCCACACGTAAAAGTGTAATTTATTTGAAAAACGCCTCAGGTTCATTTTTTTAGTTCGACACGCCGTGTTAAAAACTCTCCGACCAATGAGATTGGCGCTTTTGCTCACGTGTTTGGAGCTTCTGAAGTTACAGTAAAACACAACTTGGGCGCGCTCAAACACAAAACGGTCTTGCCGAGCACACATATGTAACGGCGAAGAAGATCTACGCCAAGTAGCGTCACCGTCTACACCATAGATATCCACTATAAAGGCTAGATGTCTTACGGCAGAGTTTCTATCGTCATCAACGGCGGCCATCTTGTTGGCGCGAACACAAATACTGTTATCTCGTTGAAATCTTGACGGATTTACAAACGGTTGGCTATAATTCTTGATGATTATTTATTTATACACTTATTATTCATAAGCATGCAGTGTCATAACTACATCTCTGACGTTTAGAACAAACCAACCCGTTTGAAAATCGGTAGAAAATTGAGCAAGTTGTAGTTATTTATAAAGTACGTGCACCATTAAAACAGTGTTACGAGTGAGCGAGCTGCCTGTGACAAGATGGCCACCAGGTGCGGACGTCGGCCTTTTCCATTCAAAAATCTTGATAAAAGAGAACTGTTATGGAGTGGTATTGCAGAGCAAATGGGCGCCATCTAAAGTCAGGGAATGAATTTGCATGTTCACTCAGCTCATCGTCAGCGAAAATCGCTGGCGAATAACTTGCGCCAATATTCGCCCCGGTGTGTACGGCCCTTTATGTCGTTCCAAACCCCCAAGACCTTCATTCTTCACAAATGGAACAGCTATTTAGGAAAAAATCCCAAAAGGAACACAAATGAAGATATTTATGAAATCTGAGAGCTTTCATAAATACATTTTCACAGGCCCAGAAATGTAGTAAAGACACCGGTGAAATAGTCCATGTATAGTATCAAAGACTGAGAAGAAATGGATAAATAAAGTTATTTTTGTGCACAAAAACTATTCTCTTTTCTTCAAAAAATGAAGGTTGAACCCCTGTAGTCACATGACTATTTTAAGTCTTTACTACCTTTCTGGACCTTAAAAGTGGCAAATACATTGGAGTCTGTGTGGGATCAGAACGCACTCAGATTTCATCAAAAAATATCTTCATAAGTTGAAAGAAGGTTTTACGGGATTGAAACGACATGATGGGTAAGTAATCAATGACATAATTTTCATTTTTGGGTGAAAGTTCTGATACCATATGATATTTTAGTGTCTTTTTCTCTATATATTTATTGTTCTCTGTTTGTTTCTTCTTTCTGCTCCCATGGCGATGCGAACGGCACACCACATACAGCCCTCTTGACTATAAGTCGGATTCCCCACAATCCTTTGGAAATGTGTTTGGCATTCCAGCTCTGGGTATAAGTGGCTGAGGCCTGCCATCTCACCGCATCCAATACCTGAACACAACCCAGTTCAACCCAATGTCCCCGCTCTCTCCACTCTGTATTAAGTAGGTAAGTGGCTGAGTGGCCGAGACATTTTGTCTCTCTTTCCAGCACCCTGCCTTTGATGCTGGGTTTAATTCTAATGGCGCAACACATCCAATCCGGTTATGGATTTCAGACCACTGGAGCATGGAGAGGCGGCATGTCCATCTTTAATCCCGATCAGACGTGCTTGACTCGGGACGTGAAGCCGGCCCAGTGGTACTGCATGGGATTGCTGATAAAGGATAATTCCGGTACTGTTTGTATGGGACACATGGAGCAACTCTCCCGTCAATCAGACTGGGACCCTCGACTGAAGCTTTCCAGAGCTCAAATCGTGCCAGAAACATTCAATGTACTTCAATCAAACGCACACACATCATTCCTTTCATACCAGCATGCATGTCTGTGGCTCTTCCAGCCTTAACGGAATAAATGGAGGAGACTATTGTTTCTGTAGATTACAGGCTAATCCCATTTAGGATGGATGAAGCAGTACAATAGTGCTTTAAAAAAAAAAAATCTAAATAAAAAAGCAGCTAAATGTGTTTTTGATTCAATATTTAGACTATTGTCTGTGTGCACATTGAAGACGATCAACACATATTCACATCTCCTGATGACAAAAAGGTCTTAGAACCTTATATTATGATTATATTATATCAAAGTTAAACGACTATGGTTGTGGTTCACTATTGGTCGATCTCTTTGAGTGACAGGTTGCCCCGCCCTTATGCCAGTAAACACCTCATCAGAGGAGAAATGTTGCTATTAGAAGGAGGGAGCTATTTTGATTACATATTACGAAGAAATTACTGTGAGTTTGCTTAAAAATATGTGCATGAATAAATACACTCGCAGACGCAAATAAATAAGAATTAATTTAGTCTTTTGAGACACATTTACACTAAAAGAGTAAACCTAAAGATCTCATTTGTGGTTCCAATTCCTTACATGTTCTTACTTTGTTGTTGGTAAGTCAGGATCTCTGGTCTCGCTGTGAGTCTGGGCATTCAGTTAATTAGCACGGAGCAGATGAGAGTTTGGTCGGTCCGGCGAGCGAAGCGTCTCTCCTCAGCATGAAGGAGTCGTGCGGCGCCTGTGAACATTAGAGAGCGGGGAACGATCACATGGCAGGGAGGAAGACGACACCTTCATCCTCTCACATCATGGAGTCCACCAGCATGATTCACTGACCTGCCCCAAACATTCACAAACTGTCACTTTGAGTTGTCAGTCTTCTGTGACTCTCTCTTTACAACAGGACAGAAACTTTTTGATTCCGTGACTTTAAACTTACCTTGACAGGTACGGGCGGCCCGGGGAGGACGTGACAAGCTGTGTGTGACCGACTCTCACTGACACTGAGCTGAAGTTTGTGGTTCTTAAAGTCGGAATCAAAACGTCACAGTTCATCAAATCCATTTCTAATGCTGGTCGTGTTTGTGCTGTTGTTTTGCCAACAAAATGATGTCACTTCCTGGAGGATGATATCATTAGGTGATACTGAGGACTCTGGAAATATATATTAGGTCTTGTGTAAAAGCTAACAAACTCATTCCCAGTTATCGTAAAACAATATTCTCAAGAAAACATGTTTTGATTGAGAAAGAAAATTAAATCCTGGAATATTTGTATAAATGAACAACTTTTTTTCTTTTTTTTTTACATTCAATTAAATATAGTATTGTTCAGTTTTAAATGTGTTCACAATAACTTGGAATGAAAAACATGTAGTTGAATATTAGTAAATGAAGAGTTCAGATGCAAAAGCCTCTAAATGCTATTTGAAATTTTCTTCTTTAATGATGATTTTGATCAAACTTGTATATTTAAGTTCAGTAATTTCACTTAAATAACAATTAATAGGTAATTATCATTGCCATTTAAGTGAAATTACTGAACTTAAATATACAAGCTTGAAAAAAATGATCATTCTGGAAGAAAATTTCGAATGGCACTTAGAGGCTTTTGCATCTGAACTCTTCAAATATTAACATTAACCTAGATTAATAATCTGTAAAATAAAAAAAAATGTGTTAGTCATTTAAAGAAATATATATATATATATATATATATATATATATAAATGTCATCATTTTCTCACCCTCAAGTTGTTCCAAACATGTATGAGTTTCTTTCTTCTGCTGAACGCAAAATATATTTTGAAGAAAGTTAGTAATCAAACAGCCATTGACTTCCATTGTAGGAATGTAAGTCAACAGATACAACTTTAATGTATTAATAAATGTTGAGATTATCATGCTAACTAATGTAGGTATGGATCCGGAGCTGCAAAAGAGACACCTTTAAGACATTTAATTTTCCTAAGGAAATTTTAGGGACAATGCTGATACTTAAGACTGAGACAGATGGCAATTGAGAATATCATTAAGTGTCCTAAACTAATAAAGAGCAACCGATGAGCAATAAAAAGAAATAAGTACATAAAATGTGCAAGACAATTCACAAGTGAGATCTTTTATCTTTCAGTTGAGTCCACCCTTAAAGAGTAACCCACATGAGTCTAGGAGAAACATCTGCGACAAAGTTGATACTTGATAAAATATCACTGAGACGTTCAAGTCAACTGCTCAGAACTGCGAATGAAGAGCAACTTCTGAGCAATACAATTTTCGGTAACACTTTATTTTTATGGTCCCCTTTAGATATTCCACTGAGTGCAAGTAACTTCACAACTAACTTATTCAACTTAACCAAACCCTAAAACCAATCCCTAACCAAAACTAATAGTCTACGAATACTCCAATGAGTTGCAAATAACTAGCACTTTAGAAATCATTCCAATATGCTGATTCGCTGCTCAAGTGTCATTACTTATCAATAATTAAAACTACTTTTAATGATCATATGCTTGAGTTCATATTAAGATTTGCAAGTAAATCAATGCAGTTTGTGACACTTCAATCTCTTCTGAAACTTCATAATCGTATTGCTTCATAATCTCTTCTTTTTTGTCATACAAAATGTTTCGACAGAATCTGCGCAAAGATTGTGAGCAAGCGAGCCGAACTTGACAGCGGATGTACTGTGGCGACCATCCATCTGACAGGCTGCAGCTCTGCCCGCGGCCACACCGCTGCACATGACATATGAATAGGTAATTTTACCTTTGCGTTACCAGGGTCGTGACCTTTGACCTCGGAGGTCTCGGCTGTCAGTGTCGGGATCAGTTTCACCCCTTCTCTCGCTCGCCCTGTCAGACGCTTCAAAAGTCAGCGACAACATCCTCCTCACCACCCCTGCGGCTCTAAACACGCATGCACAAACAGAAGCTGCCAGAGAGCAGAAAGAGAGAAAGACAAAAAGTAAAGACGGTGACCTTCCTGCTTCATGGCAGTAGCTCAGTCCCAAGAGCAGGCGAGGGATCTTTTGATATTTCAAAAAAGTGTCATGTCTTTCCTCCCTCTTTCCCTGAGACTTTCTCTTTTTTTCCTTATTGTTACACACTGATATGTCACATTGTTGTTGAAATGAAATGCAACGCTTCCCGAGGTTGTGGTTTCCTTGTTTGTGGGAAACCCTAGTGTCACCTGTGCAGCTGACAAGTGGAGTTTTTAGCCGTTCAGCGCTCACTTTGATGGCGAGAGAGGCCGACAGTCGCTGTTGTGTGTTCTTCTGCTCGGGGTTTATGTGCATTTACAAGCTCTGGACTCGTACAGGTGAAGAGCCGCTCACCGGAGCGTTCAACTGTTTCTTTGTTTCCCGCCAATTTAAGCACGAGTCTCATCTCAGCCTCAAAGAGCGGTGGATTACAGTACAGTAGCTCATTTATGTGTCGGATGCACATTAAATAAGTAAAAGTTATCGGGAATGATTATATTTCCATCTCATTGATTTACCTGTAACACCATATACACAACTAAATCCCTTAGGTGCAATCTAAACACAATCAAATGTTAGAACAATGGAAGATCCCTTCGAGACATGTTTATATTATAATATATTATGTCATATACACTCGAAAAAATACTGGGTTGTTTCAACCCACATTTGGGTCAAATATGGACAAACCCAAATGTTGGGTTAAAAATTACATTTAAAATGTTAACCCAACTTCAACTTTCACCTGTAAATTTTTTTAATTACATTTTTAACCCAACATTTGGGTTTGTCCATATTTGACCCAAATTTGGGTTAAAACAACCCAGCATTTTTTAGAGTGTAATATTAGATGTGTCATCAATATCTAATTTATTATTATTATTATTTTATAATCGTTAAAAATTATTTAATTCATGTTCAAAATGATGTCTGTCTTGAGAATTTTTTCATTTCATATGAAATAATACTTGTTCCTTTATTTTAATTTATTTATTATTATTATTATTATTATTGGTTAATACTTTAGTTAAAGGTGACGTTGTTAGATTGTACTTGCTCAAATAAGTACTGATTAATATTAATTAATTGAGTTTTGGTTAGGGTTTGGTTTACACTCTAAACAATGCTGGGTTGTTTCAACCCAAATTTGAGTCAAATATGGACAAACCCAAATGTTGGGTTAAAAATGTAATTTAAAAAAAATCACAGTTGAAAGTTGAAGTTGGGTTAACATTTTAAATGACATTTTTAACCCAACATTTGGGTTTGTCCATATTTGACTCAAAATTGGGTTAAAACAACCCAGCATTGTTTAGAGTGTAGTTTGTAAGTTACTTTACTGTAAGTACGCTTAATTTACTGTTATTACACTATTAAGTGCAAGTAACAAAGTCATCTTAAAATACAGTGTTATGTTATTTAATTTTTTTGTATCCATGTTCCAATCTGCTTGCATATGTAGGGTCACAGTATTATTGTTATCATTAATACATTTTCCAAACTGTTTGTCATTTGTGGGGTCACAGTATTATTATTATTAGCATTTTTATATTCAGGTTTAATCTTTCATTTACATTGCTTGCTCTTTATAGAATTGATAATAATAAATAAATAAAAATAAAAATAAAAAAATGCATTACTATCCAATCCAAAGATGCAAAATACAATTTTAAGTGATATGTGGATTTATAAATTGAACCGAAGAAGAAATGATCAATAAATATTAAATTTCAAGATGTCAACAGAACACTTTAGAGGAGAACATTAGCACCAATAACCGATCTGTAGAAGTGGATACACAGTATAAATATAATAAGTTTACATAATCGCTTCAAAACCATAGAACAATTTAAACACAGGTCTCTATCGGAAGACCATGTTAAATAAAAACGAATTTACATTTTAAATGCCTGAATCTAACATCCTTTGAAATCTGCAAGGAAGATGACATCCAGCTCTGTCTTTCTTTGTTATTTTCACTTTCATTTCTTTCCCTTTTTTCTTTCCCTCTTTGGATAATGAATGACCAGCGGTGTCCCATCTCATGCAGAAATCATGTCCCATCGCCCCGAGCTGAAGGAAAACTAGAAGAGTCCGACAATATAGCTAATATTCATTTTCTTTTCCAGACTAACAATGTTTAGATCGCACAAATAGGTTTTACATATTTTTGTTATAATTCTTAAGGAATGTAAGAGAGAAAGAGAAGTACATAATTTTGCAAGACTCTCCGCATGGTTTTAAAAATTGAAGCAAAGACCTTGAAAAATGCAAACTCTTTCTCTTTTAAAAATCAAAATCATCCAGGACACACTCACAACGCCAAGTTTAAGAGCATACAATCTCAGATAAAAGGGTTCTTTACTCAACTCCAAAGAACCTTTTAAGCTAAAAAGGTTCTATAATGACGAGAAAGAACCCTTTTGGCCCTTTTAGGTTCTTTATAGTCTATTGCATTATTCTGCAACATTTTGTAGTTGTAATTAAATTAGTGTTTATTAAACTGCTAGTAACTTAATATCACATTTTAATCATGCTGATTTTTGGAGGGGAAAAACTTAAATGACACTCTTCGTGTGATATTGATTAACTACGTAAAATGATATAAATATATACATTTTACATTACATTTTAAGGTTCTATATAGAACCTTTTCTTCTAAGAGTGCATTATCAGCATGTATTTAAGCATTAATTTGCTTGATTGATTTATTGATTGAATGTTGATGATAAGTTTTGGCAAATGGCAAATCTCTTGAAGATTATACGATCAATTAAAACGTCACGGCTGAAATAAAGAGCGACGAAATAAAGCAAAAATAATTCCGCTCTTTCTTTTCAGTAAGAAACCTAATTAAAACAGATCCAGTGATTAGATTTCTCTTATCCAGATAATGTGCTCTCAGTGAGTAACACTAACTCATTTGAGTGTTTACTTTGAGTTAAACTGCTGATGTGTGTCTGCAACGTTTGAGGGAAATCATTGCTGATACTGTAAAAAGTATGTGTAGTTTCTCCATTTGAACATTTCTCTTCTTCAAAGTCTTTGTCTTGAGCTCTTAACTGAGCAGAGACGGCGATATGTGTGGCATTGGAGCGCCACCACCTGGCCATCGGCAGCACTGCAGAAACCAGCGACCTCTTCTTCTCTAGGTTATGCACAGATTATGCTCCATTTACTTAGCAAAACAGCCAATATGTGAAAATCACTGCAAGGATGTTTGAGGGGGTGAGGGGCTGAAAAACAATAGCCAGTGTTTGGTTTCGTGTCACCTCTCGTTTAAAACACTCAAGGCTTGGATGCCTTGATATCCATCATAATGCAACTTTAATGGAGGAGGCCTGGGCTGCTCTGCCAGAGTCACAGCGGTTGCTGGGGGCTAAAGAGCCCAAATGAGGGGCCTGTCGTGGGGCTTTTCCTCCATTGGCTATGCGCGGGAATAAGTGTGCCAATCGATCGCGGCAGTGGGTTGATGGGCGCGTGTCGTTTTGATGGATACGACTGTACCGAGAGGGGAGGTGTGGTGTGTATATATAAAAAAAAAAGAAGCCCAGATTGCTTGACGATGGACCTGAAAAGATTTCCAGCGAAACGCAGAGAGTCAGAGAGAGAGTGGCAGCTGTGGTCGGCCCTCTACAGGGCGGCAACGGCTGCCTTGATTTATAGTTCCATCTGCTCACCGCGGTAAAGACAAGCTTCCCCCCCATTTGGTTAAAATGAAATGGACCTCAGAGAGCAGCCCTGCACATTTCAAAAAATGTGAAACTTTTTTGGGGTTTTTTTCAGAGGCGTCTTTAAACAATGGGGTGGTCCGTGCCGGAAACGACGGACAGTAAAGCGAGAGGTTAACGTAAGAATACAGTAGAATAAACCGTACTAGGCTATTGTTGTCTATCTTTTATCGTCTTTTTTTTTTTCTCAAATCAAAGACGGGGAAAGATGAGAGTTTATGACAAAACCTTGAAAGATGAAAACGGCGACTTTATGGCTAATTTCCCCGGGAAATAGACGAAGGCTGGGAATCTCTCCTGGTATAAATCTCTGCAGTGCCACCCGTGACCCCTGGCCTTGACCTCTGCTTCTGGAGTCGCGCACACACTTCCTGTGGTGCGGTCTGGGCCGGCGAACACCGCGGTCGTCCCTTTCGATCCGCTCGCAGGAAATTCCCGCTGCCAGAAGTGTTTCCTGAATGTGAGAAAATCATTTTTCAACCTTTTTAAAAGCTTGGCCTTGAACATTATCGTTAATTATTAATAAAGCAGCACATGCGTACTACTACTAGTCCAAAAAAAAAGTTAAAATGATCAAATAAATATGAATTACATAAAAACAATATACAAATTGAAATTATATTTATTACACTCTAAAAAATGCTGGGTTGTTTTAACCCAATTTTGGGTCAAATATGGACAAACCCAAATGTTGGATTAAAAAATGCAATTAATTAATTTAACCCAACAGCTGGGTTTGTCCATATTTGAGCCAAATATTGGGTTAAAACAACCCAGCATTTTTTAGAGTGTATATAACATGAAATTATAATTGTAAACACACACACACACACACACACACACACACACACACACATATATATATATATATATATATATATATATATATATATATATATATAATGTGTAACAAAATACAAAACATAAATTATATATTTGTATATCTACATTTATATTATATACAATTAGAAAAAATATATAAATATATTTGTTATTAAATAATATTTGTTATACAATCAAAAAATACTGTTTTTTTTTTTTTTTTCAACCCAAATTTGGTCAAATATGGACAAACCCAAATGTTGGGTTAAAAATTTAATTAAAAAATGTACAGATGAAAGTGAAAGTTGAAGTTGGGTTAAAATGTTAAATTATATTTTTAATCCAACATTTGGGTTAGTCCACATTTGACCCAAATTTGGGTTCAAACAACCCAGCATTGTTAAGAGTGTAATATTCAAACAAATAAAAGTATTCCTGACAAGAATGACAAATCTGATCATTACCTGCTCCTCTCTTTGAGCAGGTTTTTCTTCCTTCTCTCTTTACACTAAAAAAAGAAAGGAATAACAGTAAGTGTTTGAACTTATTCAGAAATAATCCCTTCCTCACTGCGCCTGTCAGTCTGCATAATTTACAACAATTCAGAAAAAAAAAGAGAAAGAAACACTGACTGTGGACGTAACACTAAAAAAAAAAAAATGAAGAAAGCAAACCCCACTTTTCTGACGACATCAATCACAATTTATGCAAGTGGAAATCCATATGTATGTGATCCCGGCCCATCTCATTTAAAGATAATGCCGAGCCTCGTGTTGTGGACATGGCCGGAGTGTTTTATATCCTGCGCTTGACTATATTAACCCTAGGGGCACAATATCTCTGTTCAGCTGCCCTAACAGAGTCACAAAACACATTGATTAACGCTTGGCAGCGGACGGCGCTCCCAATGATCCGCTAATGAGAAGTGATAAGCACACACACACACACACACACGCACACACACACACACACACACGCCATTGAAGTTGGCAGAATCTATTCTAATAAGCCCGGGTCCAAAGAGCAGCACAGGGACCCCCTGCAAGAACAAGCGTGTGTGTGTGTGTGTGTGTGTGTGTGTGTGAATATAATGCAGAGTTGCACGTCGCTGCTCTGCACACAAGGAAAATCCAGAAGGAAAGTGCAAACTCCTTTGAGGGCGATTTAATAAATAGACGGCAGTTTGCATCTCAGGGCTGATTTGTGCAAAGCGATGGACTGCTGGAAAACGTTTATTGCCCTCGGACCATTCTGATAGATTTCTCTGCCTCAGCTTGAGCGGCGAGCTACAACATAATGGACTGTTTGACAAGCAGAATATTGATACATGAAATTCCTTTGCATCCATCAAAATATTTCCGTCATGTGACAGCCGCAGCGTGGAGGAAAAGAAAAGACGCAGACAGGCTGAAAAAAACACACACACACACACTCTCTCCGCAAACATCTCCAGCAATCAGCAATAATAATTACAGCGACAACACGTGTAATTTGCCAGCAAATATCTTCAGGAAAGACTTCAGCGATCTGCGTCGGGCGGACAGGAAGGGCTGTTGACAAATGAACAGCGTATGAAAATAAACGGCAGGGATGTTTCACATGCAGGCTCCGCTGCAGAGATGCATTTGTCTTGGAGGAACTCCAGTCGCCGCTCGCAGTTTACAGCAGCTTTCGGCTAATATTTACACGAGACCAAGGCCTTACTGACAAACGCCCCACGCTGGGTGTGCTCCGGGGTCAAAGGTCACCGCAAAAATACAGCCTTGGAGAAACAGGCTCCGGGATTTAGAAGCAAAACAAAACACACATGTGGAAAATCCAGCAGCGTGAAACCAGAGTCTCCTAAAACTAAAACCTTTCCACTGAAAAAACATAAACTTATAAAAAAATGAGCACATTTTATTATTTTATTAAGCATAAATGAAATGTAATTATATATAAAAACACTTTGATTTACAGTATTTCATCATTTAAAAATAATTGTGTTATAAACTGTAAAAGAAACGGAAAAGTTTTCTGGTAAATAACTGTAATAGATCATTTACAGTTTTTAGAATTTAAAAAGACCAACTCATTGTATAATACAGTGAAAAAAAAAAAACGTAAATTGACATTCCCACAATTCCCTACGCGAAGCTTCACATTTTATGTATTTTTGTTGAAATAACTGTTTCCTCATAGTTTTCTTGTTCTTTTTCTAATCAGTTATGTACATTAGGGTTTTATGTTACATTTAATGTTGTTAAATTAATGATTATTGCATTTTTTTTTATTTCATGTGTGTTACCATGATGGTGTTTAATGTTTGTGTGAATGACAATGTACAGCTTCTTTATATAAGTATTAACCTTCTAATGAAAGACTGCTTGTGATGAGCTTAAATTGATCATTGTGACTCATCTATACTGTGATGATTAAAATGTTATAAAAAAGATATTAATACTTCAATAGGTTGGTAAATTAACATTATATCAGATAATGAAATACAGTTTATTACTGTAATTTTTAAGTTAAGTCAGTAAAACCGACAGCGTTGCTACCGTATTTTTGACGGTAAAGATCTGGCAACCACAGCTGCCGTTTTTTTTACCGTAAAAATTAAGTTTTTATATTTTACAGTGTTCCTTTAAAGAAAAGAATCAAATGAAATGTTCCTTTGTATTTTATTTCCATGTTACGACCCGAATTTAGGATCCAACATAAAAAGGAGAAAACAGTTGAAAAAGAAAGAAAAAAAAAAGAAATTAATTTACAATAAAAAAATATATATATTCATACATAAGGACTTGTGAACTGAGATTTTAAAAGATTTAAACCTCCCTAGAAAATAACAAACACAGAGCATTCACTGTAAAAAATAAAACCGTAATTTTTATGGTTAAAAAACGGCCAGAAAACCACCGTCAAAAATGCGGTAGCAACGTTATTGGTTTACCTTAAAATTTACAGTAATAAACCGTATTTCATTATCTGATATAATGTTAATTTGCCAACTTATTGACATATTGATTTCTGTTTTGCACCATTGTAATACATTGACAAACAACAATCATCACAGCAGAGATGTCACATGATTTATCAAAGCTCATCACAAGCAGCTTTCAAGAAAAAAAAAACAATAAAACTATGAGGAAACAGTAACAAAAATACATCAAATGTGAAGTGTCACGCAGGGAATTGTGGGAATGTCAATTTACGGTTTTTCATTGTAAATAATACAATGAGTTGCTCTTTTTCACTTTCAAAAACTGTAAATATAACGGGATTTTACAGTAAAATTACATTACATGTACCATGAAATCGATCACAGTTATTTACCGTGTATTTTACGGAAACATTCTGTTAACAAATTAACAGTTTTGCACTGTAGCATTTTTACGATTATTTTTTACAGTGCTCTTTTTCACTCGTTTTTTTTTTTTTTATAACAAATTGCCAACATAATACTTAAAAACAACAGTGCACATGCTCTTATTGTCGTCAGTCTGTTCTCCCAATTCCAGCTTTGGGATTTTGGAATTCTGAATCAATGCTTCTGTGTTTCCTGAACAAAGCCTCACTGGTAAGGAGATGGAAAATGTGTGTTTGGAGATGCAGTGTTTTGGCAAAACGTTCTCGGCGCACTTGATTACATTTATTCTACAGAGAGGCTGTCTGTCGGTCTCTCTCTCTCTCTCTCTCTCTCAGCAGGCAGATGAAAACCACGGGGCTTGATCAAACATCTCCTATTAGAGATGCCCAATTGAACCGCTTGAGTCCGGGCAGCTACAAATTCATTTCGACTAATACCAAATTGACGGCTAAAATCAGTCAGCGTGCTTGTTGCTTGTTCCCGTAAAAGTCACAGAGTTAAACCAAGGACTCAGAGGTCAAATAATTCCACCATTTAATTCTGATGAAAGCGTCGTCTGTTGTGTCTGAACTGTTTGCTTGCTATTGTTGCCTTTCTTTCCTGCCAGCTGGACTCTAGAGGAGAGAGAAATGTTTTCGACAACGCTCCCCCCTTTTTCTCAAACCTGCGTATCAGTATTCCCAGGGCCGCGTGGTCCTGAGTGTGTACATATAAAAATAGGAGGCCTGTCATTTCACATTCATTAAGTGTGAAACTCAGAAATTAATAATGTAAAAATACACTTTTTAATTAGTCTTACATTGGGCCCAATGTACTAAAACGGGATCAGGCGCTCCCAGCAGACCCTCTTAATAAAGCATTAGTCTGTGATGTGCAAGCACTGACAGGTAGAAGGACTAAGGAGTTACTTTTCTACTCACATGAACAAATCAAAATCAGTCTTGCTCTATTTAAATGTAATTAACATCAGAGATCTGATTGCACATGAAGGCTGGCAGACATATATATAGTCTGCGGCCGTATGCATGTTTCATTACGCGCTGTGAGCTCTCTTTCATTACAGTGAAGGGGTGTGTGTACATAAGCTGACTGAATGAAACAGACAATCCATCATGAACATATTACTTTATTTACATTAATAAGCCCATGAAGAGATTATGTAGCGTATTTGCTGCCTAAATTTGTTATATTGGGGAACGGGATCAGTTCTGAGCAATAATCTCATGGGAGCCAACCTTTGAAGATGCATCAAAACTATACGACTGTCTTTCATTTGTATGTTTGCTTATGTGTCATATGGAATTACTATAGGAGAAGCTAAATCAATCAATGTTGCAAATGAGGTCAAATGCATTCATTCACGCTGTATACTTGTAAATAAACAGTATCAGTTTTTCAGGAATTACAAAAGCAATGCATGTTTTGTTGGGTAAAATACAAAAACGACATGATCTTATTAACATATAAATAAATACGATATTTGTACACTCTAAAAAATGCTGGGTTGTTTTAACCCAACTTTGGGTCAAATATGGACTAACCCAGCCGTTGGGTTAAATTTTTACATTACATTTTTAACCCAACATTTCGGGTTTGTCCATATTTGACCCAAAATTGGGTTAAAACAACCCAGCATTTTTTAGAGTGTAAGTTGATAAATTCAAATATGTACTTTAATTATTAAAAACGTTAAAAAAATGAATATAATAATGATGATGAACATACACTCTAAAAATGCTGGGTTGTTTTAACCCAACTTTGGGTCAAATATGGACAAACCCAAACGTTGGGTTAAAAAAATGTCATTAAAAAATGTAACCCAATGGCTGGGTTTGTCCATATTTGACCCAAAGTTGGGTTAAAACAACCCAGCAATTTTTAGAGTGTAATAATAAAACACAATATTCATTAATAACATTAGTATTATTTATCATCATTATGTAAAATTGTAAATGGACTTCACTGCATGCATATTGCATGTGTGTATACACTAAAAAATGCTGGGTTGCTTCAACTCAAATTTGGGTCAAATATGGACAAACCCAAATGTTGGGTTAAAAATGCAATTAAAAAAATGTAACCCAATGGCTGGGTTCGTCCATATTTGACCCAAACAACCCAGCAATTTTTAGAGTGTAATAATAAAACACAATATATTTGTACATGTTCATTAATAACATTAGTATTATTTATCATCATTGTGTAAAATTGTAAATGGACTTCACTGCATGCATATTGCATGTAATGCTGGGTTGCTTCAACCCAAATTTGGGTCAAATATGGACAAACCCAAATGTTGGGTTAAAAATGCAATTAAAAAATGTACACTTTTAACCCAACATTTGGGTTTGTCCATATTTGACCCAAACCCAGCATTGTTTAGAGTGTTTGTGCTTATCTCTGTGGATATGTATGTGTGTGTGTGTTCTGTTGGCCATTTGACAGTGGAAATAGGACAGAAGTGTGTGACGTCCTGCTGTACTGAGACTCAAAACACTGCAGCGGTGCTAAAATAAAACAACGGGCCAGAAAGAGTGTTTCAGCTGTGTGTGTACCTGCCATGCGAGTGATATGATGAATCCTGCCTGATCTGAGCGGATCACACACCGCCGTGAGGCTGTTTCTGCACAGGCTTGCATTGCCCTTGTTCCCCGATGAATCCCCAAAGTGAGGTGAGCACCTTTGCGATTGAACACACAGCTATTAGGCCCAAATCACCCGGTACTCCCTAATTTGAAATAATTAAATCTTTCCTCCTGTCCTCCAAATCCCCTTGAAATATTCATGCTCAGGTTAGAGTTGTCGGGGTGAACGGAGGGCTATCACACTCGCTGACACCTCGCTGTCTCTCCACACAACAGCCCACAGATGCCGCGGCGTTTAAGAGCAGATTAAAACTGACACTAATTATAATCTGACTTGTGTTATATAACTTAGATGCTCAGGTGAATCCCCGGACCGTTCGCCCGCGTTGACAGATCCTGTCACTTTTGCTTAGGGGCCGAATTACGGGTGGAACGAGGCTCTCGTCTGCGCTCAGGCCGGCTGCCAAATTGGCAGAGGATTCAGACACGACTACATCCCTTTTTTATTTAATTGAAGTGCTAATGAACGGGGAGACGGAGACTGCCAGTCTCGCGCAGGAAAAAAAAAAAAACTGAACGCAAAGAGCTTTGAGAGACACGAGGACTGAGCTGGACGAGATAGTGGCTTCACCAGAGCAACTTTTACACAGATAACCACACTCCAGCTGATACAGATCTCATCTGTGTGTGTATGTGTGTGTGTGTGTGTGTGTGTGAGAGAGAGAGAGGGGCTATTTAATATTTCCATTGCTATTACCTGGTTTAAAAATGTATTTTTTGTCAAAAACAGGGGTTTTAGACTTTATCAATAATTATGAAACAGAAAATTAACTGATAAAATAAACATTTTCAAAGCATTTTTGTGGTCACCATAAATTGTAATTGTACACTCTAAAAAATGCTGGGTTGTTTTAACCCAATTTTGGGTCAAATATGGACAAACCCAAATGTTGGGTTAAAAATGTCATTAAAAAATTACAGTTGAAAGTGAAAGTTGAAATTTTAACCCAACATTTGGGTTTGTCCATATTTGACTCAAATTTGGGTTAAAACAACCCAGCGTTGTTTAGAGTGTTCTTGCAACTGACCCATTTCTTTTATAAAGAGATTTAGTTAATAATTGTGATTAAAGTGTAATATAATATTTCTGAAAACTTTGAAATTAAAGCTCCATTAATATTGATTAATGATGATTAACAATTAGAACACTTACACTCTAAACAATGCTGGGTTGTTTTAACCCAAATTTGGGTCAAATATGGACAAACCCAAATGTTGGGTTAAAAACGTCATTTAAAATTTTAACCCAACTTCAACTTTCACTTTCAACGGTAATTTTTTTAATGACATTTTAACCCAACATTTGGGTTTGACCCATATTTGGGATAAAACAACCCAGCATTTTTTTAATGTGACCAAGGAAACAAATAACATTTAAACATTATCTTTTTAAAAGTTACTGGAATATCAGATTATTTCAGTTCAATTTACAATCACAAGGTCCAAACTGACAGTAATTCATAAATTAGTGTTCAATTATGTAAATGTCAATTCTGCTATAATCAAGTTCAAATCAAGTTCAAGTATTCATGCTCATGTCGTGTTATATTTCTGTTTTTGTATCTGTATCCCAAGAAAACTTGCGTTCTCATCCTCAACTCGCCATGGATTAATGTTACAATAAAATTACAACATACAACAAATATGTATTATATAGTTGAACCTTGCCTTAACCTGCCTGTTCCTAGTTTTATAATATTGAAAATTTAGTTTGAAGGACCGTATTTTCTAAATGTATTCTAATTTATAAACTAGTTGTTTGAAATCGATCTATCTATCTATCTATCTATCTATCTATCTATCTATCTATCTATCTATCTATCTATCTATCTATCTATCTATCTATCTATCTATCTATGAAAACATCCTTATGTAACAACTAGCCCCAGTGTTCCCCATGTAAAGTACGCCTCCAGTATTTCATTACAATCTGTCATGATCCAATCGATTCCTCATGCGTCACATTTTGGGTCAGCGTTACAGGATTTAACCTATATTAACCCGGGTCAGATCCCATATGTGACACTTCGTCTCGCTCTGTGCTGGGGCAGCCGTATGACCGTTAATGGGAAAGTAATTAATTCCTCATTTATAAAGAAAAAAAAAAAAACAGGAGAGCAACGGAGATGAATGGAGCAATTTAAAGACTATTAGTCAAAGTGAATAGATGAGAGCAATGTACAAATGTGATGTCGGTTAACATCACACGCTCAGATGTGATTGTGAAAAGAGTATTATAAACATTTTCCTTGTGATGAAAATACAAGTAAACTTTAAACAAATGACACAAATGACAGATCAGTGGTTCTCAACCGGTCTTATAAATCAAAGCAGAAATCAGGCATCGTTTCCAATGCAACTGAAACGTTTTCTGGATTCGTACAGCGTTTTGCGGTCCGTTTCAAGCTCACGTTCTCGCATTACAGATTTGTGATCTTCAGCAGATGCTGTTGTCAGAACAGATAGCGGCTGTATGCATAGACGACAGGACATCACATGAGCACATATAATGCATTTGAAACGCAGAGCTCGCCCACAGTATATTAACCACATTACATTTTAAGTCCGCAGTGATTGATTCCCCCTCAGGCGCTAACAGCCCTCCTAAGGTTTTGTGGAAATGCTGGCACAACGCTTTGGGAGCGTCTGACTGTGCTTGAGCTCTTGAGATCCTGCCTGTTCCTTGTTCCTCACGCTAGCGCTGTAACTTATTCATAACTTATTAACTCAGGGCCTGGCAGACTGAATCACTCTGACTGACTCTGAGGAACTAGATAACACAAAGGTCTGTTGCTCTTTTGAGTTTATACAGTTGGCAGACAGTGTATACTGTACATGCAGTCTGCAACGGGATGCTTGTTTTTCTGTTCTGTCCCAAATAGACACTAGTAACAAAGAGCAAAAATAATGAACGTTTCCAAACAGGTTTCTCAAACAGTCCTGAGGCCATGGTGACAAGTGTTCTTGAGTACATCACTGTGTCTGATCACTCAAAACACACTGCAAACACACACAGTGTTCACTTCAGGACTGCAACCTGAAGACGCCTGGGCTTCACAATATGGTCCAAGTAAAAGTATTTTGATAGTGAATAAAACATCTAAATCAGCGTTGGGTGTGTGTAATGACTTACGGGTTGTTCTATTGAATGTTCTGTCTGGTTCCAAAATTGACTTTTTTGCCACATTTGATAAAAAAAAAAAAAAAAAAAAAAAAAAGTATAAAAAAATCGTGTTTTAAAATGTCTTGCACAACAGTATTATATTATTTAAAATTATATATTTTATATAAAATAATAAAACTACAACATCAATTATGTCATTATTATTTCAATAAAAAGTATTTATTTTAAATATTATTTCAAATGAAAAATAAAAAAAACTTTTTAAACTAATTTTATTTTATTATATTATGAATTATTTATTTTTTTAAATAAACTTATATATATATATTTTCAAGCCTGCAAAATATATATTTTTTTATTAATTAATATTACAATATTATATTAATTAATATTATTATTTTATTTTCAAATATTCTGTTATTTTCAAATGAAAATAGTAAAAATTTATTCTAATAATTAAATAATTCCATATTTGTTTAATCAATTATTTCATTAGTATTTTAATAAAAAAATATTTATTTTAAATATTATATTATTTCAAATGAAAAAGAAAAATGTTTTTACCCTAATTTTATTTTGTAACAATTATATTTGTATTATTATATAAATTATTTATTTTTTAAATAAACTTAAAAATATAAGTTATATTTTCAAACCTGCAAAATATATACTCTTTTATTAATAAATATTACAGTTTATTTTCAAATATTCTGTTATTTTCAAATGAAAAAAATAAAATTATATTCTAATTTATTAAATATTTCCATATTTTTTTTAAATAATTTCATAACTATGATCTTATTAGTAAATCATTGCATTTATTTATTAAAAAAATAAAATCTCTCTCATTTTGGACCCTGGCTGTTGTGATGTCTAAATGTTTGTTCAACCAGTGACATCATCACGGACCCACAATTTGCCACTGAATTGCTTCCTAATACATTTAAGCAATTTTAGAAATGTGCTTGAGGGGGAAATAAATCACATTCATATACATCAGAATATTAAAAGTGTTTGTGTTTTTGTTTGTTTGCTCCACCTTTAACCAATGTCTGATGACACATAAAGCCACCAAACAACAGCTGTGTGTGAAATCGGTGACCACGCCAGCGCTTGATCAAGGAACAGCCGCGGCATCTGTGTGTGTATAAGAGTGTGTGTGTGTATAAGACGGAGGATTCTTGTCAGTTTGTGTTGCGCTCTCTCCTATCGCTCGTGGGACCTTGTGGAGACCGCCTGCAATCGGCCCACTTGAGACCATCACAGCTGTCAGATAAAAATCAATTGAATTTTAAAGGGTTTTAAAGTAAATATTTAATTCTTGCCTTGGGAACCAATTAAGTGTGGAGAGTGAACTCAGAGGCACTGGTTGAACTGGAGATGTACTGGAACCAGCTGGTGAGCAATGGGGATCAAATGAGGTATGGGGAGAGGGGCGCGTGCGGAAAAAGATGCAAATCTGTGGCGCGTACATTCGCTCTCAATTACGTATTGATGTTTTAAAGATGCGGCGAACTTGCAGTGGCAGAAAGGGGCTGGGAGATCTCCAGAAAAGGTGTGTTGCACAGCGAGCTGCCTGCTAGCTTGTTTACTGTGCGTGTTTGTTGCTATTTGCTTTGTGGCTGATGTAACTCCCGCTGGATCGAGTCGGGCATGTTGGAGCATGCTCAGAACAAGCTAAGGCCCAAACAATTGTGTACTGGTGTGTATGAGTGTGGAAGAGAAAAGCACGAGACATGGACGTTTAAACACATTTACACATGCGCTTTGCAGTTTGCCCCATTTCTGGTTGTCATACAATTTTTAGTGATGTTGCAAGGAAAAGCTAACTCAGAAATTAAAATTATTGCAAAAGATCTGGTGCATAATCAACGCAACATTTTGAATCAGAACATGCACACAAATAACATATCAGAGCTTCATGTAGAGGACAATTATTAGTGAATAGGGATACTGAGTTAAACAGTTGCGCTTTCGAAACCATTCAGCCGATTTTCTGATATTTAGAAGAATATCATTAACCATACAGTTTCTGGTCCCATTGACTTCCATTCCTACATTGGAAGTCAATGGGACCAGAAACTGTCTGGTTACTGATATTCTTCTAAATATCAGAAAATCGATTTGAAAATGGTAAAAGCCAACTTTTTAGCCGAGGGAGTTTTCAAAAAAAAAAAAAAAAAGGGGAGTATCCCTTTAAGTTCAGTCATTCAGTCTGTTCCTCACACAAAGCTATAGTCTTCTTAACTACAATTGGTTCCATTTAAGGTCAGGTGCTTCATCATGTGACAATTTTATGGATTTAGTTTCAAATAATTAATTTTTTTTATAATTAATTTTCATTTAATTAAATGTTATGAATAAAACAGCTCGTAAACATATTTTGTGACTAGAACATTTTGAAAATAACTGTTAAAGATGAAAGTGTTATGCAATCATTTATGACATTTAGAGCATTTTGGCATAAAGGGTTCTTCAAATTTGAATCATTAACCCTAAGGTTCTATATAGAACCCCTTTAATTTTTTATTTATTTAAATAAAATAAAGTAAATTAATTTTCATGCTTGGCTGAAACATTCCTTTAATCTTTCCAGTAATCCAATTTCACAAATGAAATGTCAAAGGTGGCTGATTTGTAGGAGTGTTTTTAGCGTCTGTTTACCTTGTGTGTGTGTCTCCTGAGTCGTGATGCCCTGGAGGTAGAGGGACTTCCCCACAGCAGGAATCTGCTCTCCACTCAAGACTGAAACAGACAAGCAAACCTCCTCTTTAACCTAACAGAACGCTGTCTAATCCAACCGTTCCTCAAGACGGACCCCAGATACCTGATTATACGTGTGGAGTGAAAGAGAGAGAGTCCACAAGACAGGGAGAGAGTATGTGGGATTGTTAAGCACTTTTGACTAATCGAAGCAAGCGACTGTGTCTAGCTCTCAACTTTAAATAAATAGTAAAAAATAATTGGAAAATTTAAAAAAAAGAATTATGCACACCAAGGCAAGGCTGCATTTATTTGATCAAAAACAGTAAAACAATATTGTGAAATGTTATTACAATTTATAATAATTGTTTTCTATTTTAATATACTGTATATACTGTTTCAGTGATGTACAGTAAAGCACATTTTCAGCATCATTACTGTGTCACATGATCCTTCAGAAATAATTCTAATATGCCGATAGAGTATAAATTTCTTCCAATAAATAAATAAATAAATAAGGTAACACATTATTTTGATGGTTCTGACATTCTAACTATAAGTAACTTTGCAACTACATGCAAGCTCTCATTATTAATAAAGGTTAGGGTTAGGATTCGGTTGTAAAATAAATAATCAGTACAATGTCTGTACTGCATCAAATTAAAGTCTTGGCAGATATTAAGCAGACTCTAAAAAAATGCTGGGTTATTTCAACCCAAATTTGGGTCAAATATGGACTAACCCAAATGTTGGGTTATATATAATTTAGTGCTGTCAAACGATTAAAATATTTAATCGCGATTAATCGCATTAATGTCATAGTTAACTCACGATTAATCGCACATTTTTATCTGTTCTAAATGTCTTTTGATTTCTTTTTGTTACAATATTTTTTTTTTTCTCATTTTAATGCTCTTATCAACATGGGAAAGTGGATTGGCTTGTTTAGTGCAAATGTTTTTTTTTATTATTATTGAAAATAACATTGGAATAGTGTTCAATTTCACACTATCATATACAAATGATCTCTTACACAATGTAACATCAATAAAAGGGTGAAAGAAATACTGACGAGGTCCTGATATTGGGGAGGGGGTGGAGAATTCGCATCATCTGTGTGTGTGTGTGTGTGTGTGTGTTTGCTTGGCCATCATTAAGTGGTGTTTCGGGCGTGCTGCGATAATGATAGCTCAGTTCACAACGACAAAACACACAGATCACTTGGTCTTGTTAATGGGACAATTTGGCAACTTTTTAAAAGTAAACTTTCCATTCAGAATAAAACCATTTCGGCATCTTGCGTTCGTCATCCACTCAAAACGTTACCTCGCAAGCCGAAACGGGTGTGTGCGCAACAAAACGTCCTCGCACTGCGATCTGAAACCCATTCATTTCAATGGCTTCTAGCTAGGATCTGGGATCTAGCTAGACTGTAAACAAAACAACAGGCACGTCGCAAACACACGTTTGGGCTTGCGAGCCGGCTTTGAGTGGATGACGAGCGCGAGACGCCGAAATGGATCAGGGCGCATGCCGTCCTGTTGGAAAAGCATGTGAAAAAACGACAAAGTTTGCTAGGACAAAAAGACTGTTAATCGCGGGATAAAAAAATTAACGCCATTAAAAGGGGTTTGCGTTAACGCCGTTAATAACGCGTTAAACTGACAGCCCTAATATAATTATAATTTTAAAGGTTTCTAACAAAAAGTGCAAAGCAGAATTTCCTTGCTTTTAACATTTGTATATATATGTATTATAGAAAAAAAAAAATCAAATAAACTGTATATATTAATCTGCACATCAATGGCGACACACAGGCCAAAGGTTTCCGACTCCAGCTGTTCTAGGATAACCAGTGTCCTGGTGCTTTAAAAACCAACCGACTGATCTGAAGAACCTATAAATGAAACATCAAGAACTTTCCTCAACCTCCAAAGAGCCATACAGAAACTCGAGAGCGAAACAATGCTTCTTGTTCTTCGCTCAGCCAAAGACGCTTCAAAAAACAATTGAAGAATGTGTAGAGTGTATGTATCACTAACAGACTTTAATAGGAAGATAAGAGATGTTGAGTTTGAAGAAAGGTTGGGAAAATCTTTTGTTGCGCACATTAGGATTCCATGAACTCTAGAAGAGTTATAAAACCCGATCCGAATTGTTGTAGTCGACATCAACGTGCAATTGTTGAAGTAAGCCAAAGTCATATATTCTCTTTAATGTTACACGATGCATGTGAGCGAATCATATAAAACCGTCGGATCGACATGAATCCTCATATCTGTGACTACAGAAGGGCTTCCTGGTGATTTCTCTCTGAAGTGCGAGTTAAAAGAAATTCAGAGATACACCTCAGCAGCCGCAGTTTCCATTCCTGTCACTTAACAATGCTATCCACAAGCCTCAGAACTCTAAAAAGCTTAAACTGCGATCTGATGAGCGCCGAGGCTAGTCGTACCTCGAAGGGAAACGCGGCGGAATTGAAAACCACCCGCTAAAACGCCTACCCTTGTTTCAGCAGTCCTGTCTTCATCTTCCGTCCTCATTGGCTTGACAGACGCCTCTTTGCATCAGTCGTTTTTTTTCCCCCGGCATCTGGAAGAAAAAAGGGATGAGAGAAAGACAGAATAAGGGAGAGCGAAACGGAGCTATGAAGACGAGAAGTTTAATGTCTTGGAGAAGAAATGGATGAACTGTGGGAAAGACAAGGCCTTCAAGATAGAAAAGCACCTCCAGCACTGGCTGTAAGACATGTGAGTGACTGACACTGGTTAGATACACGCGTGTGTGTGTGTGTGTGTGTGCATGTGAGTGTGTACGTTTGAGTCTCTTTCTGTGTGTATGCCGACAGCTACATGGTGACAAAGCAGTGATGAATTATACAGAAAGGGAGGCATTGCTTTGTGGAAACCAATGTAACTGTCAACCTCTGCAGAAACATGAATGTTTTTTGACCGAAGTGGCATTTCTTGTTATTGGAATAAAAATGTTTGGAGGGCAACTGGAGGCCTTGGCTTTCCGCCCCACTGAGGGGTGAAAACAGCAGGAAAAATGCAGACCGAGACCAAGAAGAAACAGCAAAAGAGGAAAAGTTCAGATTCTTACCGGTTTAACGATCCAAACGGAATGTTGGTGCGCAACCTGAAAGGTAAGAGGATACATGAAAAATATTAATCAGGCTGACTCATGAATATTAATGAAGTGATGTAACAGTAGTCACAATTGATTTGCTAAAAGGCAGACAAGTGAGTAATAGCATTATTAGCATCACAGCTTATAGCTTATCCAATTTCATTTAATTAAATTAAACAATAAAATGAAATAAAATTATACACTCACCTAAAGGATTTTTAGGAACACCATACAAATACTGTGTTTTTGACCCCCTTTCTGCCTTAATTCTACGTGGCATTGATTCAACAAGGTGCTGAAAGCATTCTTTAGAAATATTGGCCCATATTGATAGGATAGCATCTTGCAGTTGATGGAGATTTGTGGGATGCACATCCAGGGCACGAAGCTCCCGTTCCACCACATCCCAAAGATGCTCTATTGGGTTGAGATCTGGTGACTGTGGCGGCCATTTTAGTACAGTCAACTCATTGTCATGTCCAAGAAACCAATTTGAAATGATTCGAGATTTGTGACATGTTGGAAGTAGCCATCAGAGGATGGGAACATGGTGGCCATAAAGGGATGGACATGGTCAGAAACAATGCTCAGGTTGGCCGTGGCATTTAAACGATGCCCAATTGGCACTAAGGGGCCTAAAGTGTGCCAAGAAAACATCCCCCACACCATTACACCACCACCACCAGCCTGCACAGTGGGAACAAGGCATGATGGATCCATGTTCTCATTCTGTTTACGCCAAATTCTGACTCTACCATCTGAATGTCTCAACAGAAATCGAGACTCATCAGACCAGGCAACATTTTTACAGTCTTCAACTGTCCAATTTTGGTGAGCTTTTGCAAATTGTAGCATCTTTTTTCTATTTGTAGTGGAGATGAGTGGTACCCGGTGGGGTCTTCTGCTGTTGTAGCCCATCCGCCTCAAGGTTGTGTGTGTTGTGGCTTCACAAATGCTTTGTCTGCATACCTCGGTTGTAACGAGTGGTTATTTCAGTCAAAGTTGCTCTTCTATCAGCTTGAATCAGTCGGCCCATTCTCCTCTGACCTCTAGCATCAACAAGGCATTTTGGCCCACAGGACTGCCGCATACTGGAGGTTTTTCCCTTTTCACACCATTCTTTGTAAACCCTAGAAATGGTTGTGCGTGAAAATCCCAGTAACTGAGCAGATTGGGAAATACTCACAATCCCAACAACCATGCCACGCTCAAAATTGCTTAAATCACCTTTCTTTCCCATTCTGACATTCAGTTTGGAGTTCAGGAGATTGTCTTGACCAGGACCACACCCCTAAATGCATTGAAGCAACTGCCATGTGACTGGTTGGTTAGAAAATTTCATTAATGAGAAGGAAGAGGTGTTCCTAATAATACTTCAGGTGAGTGTGTATATATATATATATATATATATATATATATATATAATTTAGCTATAATGGTTGCTACACACGTCGACTGGCAGGGGACAAAACATTACATCAAAGAAACTACTTCGGCCTAAACTCTTGAGTGCCAGGTGTTTACAGATTTGATAAGAATGTAAAATTAACTTTGCATCTGCATCCAAATGATTTATGGCTGCAGTTTTACGCTTTTATTTGAATTCTTTTCCGTTCATAAGTGACATCTTGCGAACAATATGTTCATTCATTATTTATGGAGTCATGACAGTGGGGATGCTAAGGGGACGCATTTCCTTTGCTAATGACAGAAGGTGGAGCTGTAAAGATTGCCAGGATGAAAAATGAAAAATCATAATTCATAACAGGAGCGTCATGCAGCGATGATGCAAATGTACGCATCACCATCACTCATAGTTGTAGGCCTGCATGAGCATGCAACCACCCAGACCAACAACACCTTAAGCATAGCGTATTGCTGTTCACATAAAAGATAATCATTAAAGTACATTTTCCAAGCTGTGCAATTTATTTTTAGATTCATTCGAGTAGATTTGTCTATGGTTTGTTAGAAGCGTGTGAGTTCTGTAAAACGCTCCCTCATTATACAACTTGAATCTGGAGTCTTTTATGAAACAGGGAACTGTAAAACAATCATCATTCATCTGGTATTTGCTGGCTGGCGCTTGTTATGTTTTTATTAGGCAGTCTGTGAGGGAATGAAATATGAACACCGCGCCGTTCACTCGAAATGAAGCTCTTCGGCATGGCAGGCCTCGTTAGCTAATTTCCGACGGCTGGATACTGCCTCATGATAGATTCATTAAACTCTTCCACGGCTCCGAAATTACGGCCGAGACTCCTAATAAATATTCCAAAGCTGTGTGTTTTCTCGCATGCGTAATTATCAACACACACTAACTGTTTCACACTGAATCAATTAGCACATTTCCCTGAAAAATCCGAAGCATTTATTGACATGATCTCCACAAACTGTGAAACAAACACAACATATTTCTCGGCTAACGTTCTGTCAGGCAGCTTGCTTGGACCTGTAGTCACACATTAGCGCGGTCCCACACACATCATTTGGTCCTGTTGTTGTGCGTTCTCGCTGTAACAGATGTTGGCTCCCATAAGCTCTAATGTCTTCCAGTGCTGCAGACAGACGTGATAGGGCTGCTTTTGTTTACGCTCCGTTCGCTTGGCTTTCACCATTCGTCAATATAATTTTGATGAGCATTTGTAGATTAAAAAGGCCTTAAAGCCCTGCTTTATTTGGTGAAATGCATGCAAACAACAATTCACAGTACACTAGGGGTTGGACTAGTCGATTACTTCTACTATTAGTCAGTGCTTCTGGCTTGCTGTAATAATCACGGATCACATGACTAAGGTTGTGCTTGCTCAATGTATAACAACAGAAGATATTCTTTAATAAAAAAAAATGCAATTTATATATTTTCTGTTATAAATCTTAAATAACAAGAATGCAGCCTACATGTTAAAAAAATGAAAGTCAAATTAAACATTGTACACACCAGTAACATGATCATTTGCAGTGAAAATAGTGTGAACAAGAAGGACTGCAGAATCAACAGAGATAAGTAAGAATATTTTTTCTCAAATATGTCTATAGGCTAATAATTCTACGTTGATCAAGATAAAGGACATTTTTATAAAGCACTTGAGAAGTTATGAAATGCCAAAAGTAGCCTAGTTGAATAAAAATAAAAAAATGGGACAAGTATTTACTAAAAGGGGCTTGTACGAATTTTCATATAGCCTACTAATCTCTTTTTATTTCCAACATGAGAACAGCTTGAAATGTAATGTTAAAAAAGAGACCTTCCCTTAGTTTCTAGGTTGCCTTGTCTATGAAGAGTGTTTTATGGGATGCTTTTGCCGGGAAAATCAAAATGAGGTGACAGTTATGCGCGCTCTCCTTTCTTTTATGACACATAAAATTAATGCTTATTATACAATGTTTAAGATAATTCCGAAAGGCATATTCTATAGTGTGATGTCAATGTATCATGCTATAAAAAAAGGGATTAATGCTAAAAATCTTTGCCATATCTATACAGTCTATCTGAAAAATAAGATAACTTACTTAATCAAACTATCATAACAGTGCAATTTAAATTACCTCATCTGTCCTCGTAATGCTGGTGAATCGCAGAGCTGGAACAAACATCCACATCACTATAATCAGATGCTTTCCAGCTGTCGTTTTCTCATCGCTGGCATTGTTGTTGTGTTTTGTTTAGTGAGAGGAAAGCACGCAGCACATACATATATTCGTCTATAGTTACATCGCTTCTGTTGTTCGCATAGGTATTTCCAACTTCACTTTACTTCTAAGCAAAGAATAAAAAAGAACTTGCCATGACAGAAAATATCACTTTACACAGTGATTCACGTTCAGGCCGTGTACGTATGTTATTACCTTGCGTGCACAAATGCAAGCACGAGCAATAAGTTGCAGGCTGCAGTTCACTTAACGGCCACCGGAGTCGCCAATAACAAGGGTTTCTGGATTCTACAAATAGCCAATTTGAAGATTATTTAAAGTTAGAAAACAAATAAACAAATTGATTAATAATGCTTTTAGAAAACATGTTTTGTTTAAAAAAAAAACATATACATATGAAGATGAAGGATCCATTTAAATAGGCAGGCAGCCTAATAAAAAAACATATCACATGCAGGTGTTCGCCACAAGGGGGTTGATCACATGAACAGCTGCTTACGGTTATTGAACACTTTCTTGTGGAAAATATAATAATAATTTAAATTGAATATAAATTAGTATTTAATTTACTGTATATAAATTAATAATTTGTTATAATGGCATTGCATTTGCTAATGCATGACGTTGCATCCACACTGCTAAAAGCCAAGCAGAGTGCAACATAAAACAATGCAAATGCTTCGTTACTCAAATGCATTGCTATATCAAAAGCATTACCCCGTTGGGCTTTTTTGCCCAAGACTGGGGGACTTTTATCAAGTAGGACTATTGCGTAAAAGTTCCCTTTCTAAATTGTACTATTCAACGCAAAGCATTTCTTTTGAGTTGCTCCACCAATATGCAATTAAAAAGAAACAAAAATATTCAAGGGCCATGCACTTTGAGAGCAGAAAGAGAGGCCATTAGCAACGTTATAGCAATTCGATTGTCATCAGAGAAAAAGACAGAGCAAGTCCTCCACCTCAGCATTTCCGCCTGCAAAAGTTCAGGGCCTGAGGTGAAGAACGAGTCTTATTCGTCTATTTGTTTGTTTAATTACGGGATTCGGGGACACATTTTTCTCGGCAGCATACGATCGGCCTGACCTTCAAGCTCAATCAAACCTTTAAGCTGCGTGGCGTTTTTCTCGTTGGCTCTCCTGCCTGGCGCGCGGGTGAGTTATCTGGCTGAACGGGAGCAGTCCGTGGAGCTGACAGACTGTTACCTGTGTGGGGGGTCTTCATCTCGGCTACATTAGCCCATATGGCCTGAGTTAGCTTCTATTGAAGCCGTGGCCTAATTACGAGGAAGCGGGAGAATGTTTGCGAATGACGATTGGGCCTCGGCGTTTGTGCCTCATCCAGCCCCCGCGGTGACTCGCACCTGTTCCCGTCTTTAAAACCTCTCTTTCAGTTTAGCTTTTGGCCAACGCCACCAAATGACCTATCCAGGGGGCAATAACGCTTTTTCTGTTTTGCCTGTCGTCAAGCCACGGTGTCAGCATCCAGTGGAACAGACGCAACTGTACCCCGGGCAGCAGACAGAGGGGTTTGTGCACACAGCTGCTCGGGTTTATAGCTTTTAAATGTACAAAACGCAAAGGAGTCGTTATATTTACTCGCTGGCACATCGTAAGGCAGATGCATCGGGAAAAAGAGAAGTAAATACCGGTATATTCAGCACAGTGTTGTGCAGTAACTAACTAAAAATGCATTTTCCAGTATAGCATGACAGGAGTCGAAACATGCTAACAAGATACTTTTTGTATTGAGCATGCAGTTTTGGAATGCATCTCCTTGGAAAGTTAGATTCGATCTAGCAAATCAGTTTAAAGAGTGAATCAGTTTGTTAAAAAAGATTCACTTTTTAATTTGAGTCCACGTGTTGAATAATTTCAAATTCAATATTGCACAACATGACTCAAATTCCTGATCTCTCACACACATCATCTTTATGTGTGATGAAAAAGCAAAAACAGGCAAAATGATTTATTCTAGGATGCATGTCTTTTGCAGTTATGTATGAGCCTCTGTCCTCTTTTTTATAGTATAATATTTAATTAAATGCTACACTCTAAAAAATGCTGGGTTGTTTTAACCCAATTTTGGGTCAAATATGGACAAACCTGAAATGTTGGGTTCAAAATGTAATGTAAAAATTTAACCCAACGGCTGGGTTAGTCCATATTTGACCCAAAGTTGGGTTAAAACAACCCAGCATTTTTTTACAGTGTAAAATACTGTTCTGATGGTATAAACATAGAAAGGGGGAGTCTTACTGGTGGAGAGGAGACAGTGATGAAGCCAATCAGTGTACGGGGATGATTAGAAGGTCATGATGGACAGAGGTCAATAGGTATCATTTCACGTTTTTTGAAAATGGCTGTTTTTTTATTTTAAAGCATGATGAAAGCATGATTTTTCTACGCAAAATGAATATTCCTAAAGCCAGAATATGTGACAGAAAATTTTGCTGTTGCAGAAATAATTTCTGTAATGATGTCTTTTGTAATGTGTTGTATTTGTCCATTTTAATGCTTAATGTGAGGCCTATACAAGTATATGGGTGAGATATTTGGAGGAAGTTAAATCAACTTAAAAAATTAAGGCAGCCAGCTGCAAAGCTTTTTTTAAGTTTACTGAACTTAAAGGAGTAGTTCACTTTAAAAAAAAAAAAACTTTTGCTGATTATTTACTCACCCCCATGTCATCCAAGATGTCCATGTCTTTCTTTCTTCAGTCGAAAAGAAATTAAGGTTTTTGATGAAAACATTCCAGGATTTTTCTCCATATAATGGACTTCAATGGGGTCCAAATGGTTCAAGGTCTAAAATGAGAGTTTCAGTGCAGCTTCAAAGGGCTTTAAACGACACCAGACGATGAATAAGGGTCTTGTCTAGCGAAACAATCACTCATTTAAAAAAACAAAACAAAAAAAGTTTAAGTTTTATAAGCACAAATGCTCGCCTTGCTCTGTTCTGTGAGGCACGTTTAAGACTCTTGTTCAAACTCGTTTATCAAAATGAACGAATCTTTTTTCGTATCATTTGTTTCATTCAACAAATGAAATGAACAAATTGACTACAGAAACGATTCGTTCATTTTGATAAATCACAGAACAGAGCATTACAGAACAGAGCAAGGCGACCATTTGAGCTTATAAAACTTAAACTTGTTTTTTTTTTGTTTTTTTTTTAATGACCGATCGTTTCGCTTGATAAGACCCTTATTCGTCATCTGGTGTCGTTTAAAGCCCTTTGAAGATGCACCGAAACTCTCATTTGGACCTTGACCCGTTTGGTTCCCACTTAAGTCCATAATATAGAGAAAAATCCTGGAATGTTTTAGTGGCAAACACTACATTGTCTATTTACTGCACACAATGTCTTTGAATTGTCTTCATTTGACATTTTGACAATTGTGTCATCTCTTTCCAAATGTCAATATATTAATTGCCATTAATCTGATCAATTAACCGGCATATAAATTAATTAACTTAATAGCGAATTTTAATGGTTTGACAGTCCGCTCCCTTTACTCGTATGATTCAGAAAGGGTAGTTTGAGTGAAGCTAAACTATGAGCAACATCAACATCATGACCTGGATCATGTTACAGCAACAGTCGGGTATGTAAAGTGTGTGTTGTCATGTCAATGTTCCTGTCAGGCGTTGTGATTCCAGGACGACTTCCTGTAAACACACTGAGAGATTTGTGTGCTTTGAGGTTCAGCTTGATTCAACATCATTTCCCACTGCTTTAGGACTTTGTTGCTGTCGGGAAGGGAGCGGTAGGGGAGAGAGACACAGAGAGAGACAGAGAGAGAGACAGACAGAGGACAAAGGGGTTCCCACTAACATGTTCATCAAAGGACTTTTATTTCTCTCTATCACTTTATTTTTTATTTGGTGTCAGCACTTCACAGTGAGAGTCGTATGGACATGTGTTTGGCTGCCTGGAAAGCTGTCAGGATACACACACAACTCAGTTGCGCGGAGGTAATTTGACTGGGCTGATGTCTTTTCTCCTTTCTGCTCTCCTCATTATACAGTGAGAGAGCAAAATGGCAGCGCTCGGTGTTTTATCTGTCAGCATCTCTCCGTAATGCGTTTTCATACCGCGTGTATTAGTCGCTAGCATCAAAGGCCCCCGTGTAAGGGCCGCGGAGAGCCGGGGAACCAGACATCCTGAAAGGTGACAATTGAATCTCTTTGCTTGCGTGGCATGTCGACGTGCTGGGAGAATAGGCTTCATTTGACTCGCTTGCTCTTGGGTAAATGGCAGCATGAAAAGAAGGCCGTAATATGACAGTTATGTCTGATAGTGAGAATGTGAGAGGAGCTTTTTCTTCATAAACAACACCTGATCAGTGGAGAGCAGACGTCAGAAGCAGGAGCGGAGAATACAAGTTATTCAGTAAAACGTGTTTGTAAAGGAATTTCAGTTGTGACGCGAATAGACATGTTCCCCCTAGTTATGGAGAGACTGGAAATGTTTATTTAAAAACTGAATGTGTGTCTTAAAGTCCCCGTGAAATCAAAATTGAACCTATTTACTTTGTTAGCGCATATTACTAGTCTTGTGGTGAACAATTAATCCGTGCAAGTGAATATATATTAAAAAAATGTTTAACCTTAGTAATCTTTAATCAAAATCTGAAAAGTTACTTCCGGTCTGGAACGGTTTCTTTTTCTGATGACGTAGGTTTCACAGTTTGGGTGGCGAGAGATGGAGAGGAGGAGCGCTAGAGTAAAACTCTGCCCTCTGTTCAATATTCCGTTTCACTTGGAAATACGTCACAGCACTGGAGAAAAATCGTTTGCAACTTCCGGTTCACGGGGGCTTTAACTGGTAATTTGCATTCCACAAAAAGGTAAATGTCTAAATAATTGTTCATAGAAATGTATCTTTAAAAAATGCATTATGATAGATAGCAGACAAAATGTTTCATTCTAGGACGCATGTCTTTTGCATTTTAAAAAGGTGTTTTTTTTATTTTTATTCTGTAAACTAATTTTAAGCACTCTATTGGAAAAAAGTTATGGCCATGTAAACATAAATCAATGCAATAATGTATTTGAACATGACCAAAACTATTTGCCAAACTTGTAATTGTAAATACGCGATAAAACATAGATAGATAGATATGATTAAGAATTATAAGAAGCAAGTTTGCATTTTTTTTTAAATTAGATTGAAGCATATTTGATAAATATGGTATGTATATAAACTAGGGCTGTCAAACGATTAATCGCATCCAAAATAAAAGTTTGTGTTTACATACTATATGTGGGTGCACTGTGTATATAATATATAATTACACACACATGCACACACACATTATTTGTATATAAATTATTTATATATAATATAAATGAGGTATAAATCTATATACAGTATGAAAATATTTCTTAAATATATAAGAGCACGTGTGTGTATTTATATATATATATATATATATATATATATATATATAATAATTATGCACAGTGCACCCACATATATTATGTAAACAAAAACTTTTATTTTGGATGCGATTAATCACGATTAATCGTTTGACAGCCCTAATGTAAACCTAAATCAGTTCATCAATCAATACATCTATGTAATATTGGATTTTAATAAAACAAACAAACAAACAGACATTTTATATATGCAATATTGTACTATTTTATCCTAAACTTAACATTACTGTAACGTTATCATCCTGGATACTTTGAGAATTTCCCACTTCAGATCTGTTCGGTATAGTTGCATAGTTGCACGCACAGAATGTACTGTATGCTTTCGCATAATTGGAGTGTGTGTGTCTGCATCCAAAACATTTCCTGCTGCTAAGCATCAGCACATGCGGGCCTTCCTGCTGCATGCTGGGATCACAACAAAAGCTATTGATTGGCTGAAAGGAAGACATCTCCACAAAAGGGCCTCCTGTTGAGGCCTTCCAGAGAAATACCGCAGAGAATATATAACCTTTCTCACTATCTTAAATGCTCCCAAGTAACATGACTCAGTTGTTTGATTATGTCGGAAAAATACCAGCATCCATCTGTTGGTCTGAAAAAATGTCTTGATCTTAAAGTGCCCAATTATGCTTTTTTCAAATATTACCTGTCATGTAGTGTGTGTGTGTACTGTTTCTGTTTGTGAATGTAAAAGGTCTGCAAAAATAAATGATTGTCTCCTAAAAGCAAGAACCGATTCTAAACTGCCAAAACATGTCATCAGCAATTCCAGTCTCACTTCCTGTTACAAACCTATGTAACAATGTAACAAATTTGCATAACGCCCACCTGATCTTCATTGGCTGTTCGAACACAGGGACCCGCCCTCAAACACTGCAGAGTTTTGTTCATGTTGAGAAGATGCTGTTCAAAAGATGCTGCACTTCAAAAGCATGAGGACTTGCGCTGGAAGTGAAATGGAAAAAAAAATTAGACCATCATTATTGTCTGTATCACTGTGCCTCCAGAGCCAAAAGTCAGATATGGTAATTGCGTTTCGTTTCTGACATGTGCTGTGAGTGGTGGACCAATCACAACAGACTGATCCATTTGACCAATCAGAGCGGAGCAGGCTCGCGGAAAGGAGGGTTTCGAGAAACTGAATCTTCGAATGAACGGTTTTCAGATTCTTTGAGAAATGAGGGGATGTGCAATGTATATTATGACAAAAATAAAGGTTTCATTTTACATTTGGTGATTGTAAAGGTCAAAATTAGAAACCAAAAATTAGATTGAACTATTACTATACTGTATATTTACATATTTTGTAAACCAACACATAAGACAAATAGTAGTTTAATAAATATTACATATAAGTTAGTTAGCTGTTAGTCATAGGAAGGTCATACATATACTGTATATATATATATATATATATATATATATATATAAATATATTTCAAATCATTTCGTTCATTTCGTTCGTTGAATGAACGAAAAAAGATTTGTTCATTTTGATGAACGAGTTCGAACAGGAGAGTCACAAACGCGCATCACAGAACAGAGCAAGGCGAGCATTTGAGCTTATAAAACGTAAACTTTTCTATTTATTTTATAAATGAGCGTTCGTTTCGCTTGATAAGACCCTTATTCATCGTCTGGAATCGTTTAAAGCCCTTTGAAGCTGCACTGAAACTCTCATTTGGACCTTGAACTGTTTGGACCCCATTGAAGTCCATTATATAGAGAAAAATCCTGGAATGTTTTCATCAAAAACCTTCATTTCTTTTCCACTGAAGAAAGAAAGACGTGGATATCTTGGATGACACGGGGGTGAGTAAATTATCAGCAAAAGTTTTTTTTAAAAGTGAACTACTCCTTTAAGCCGGATATGACGCCATTTTCTTCTGGAAACGAACTTTGTTGCATTACGTTCCTGTTATCTCTGTAAAGCTGCTTGTATAGTAAAAAGCACTATATAAATAAAGTAGACTTGACTTGACAAATCTGAGGGCCATTACACCCCTGACCTACAAAACCTTTTCTTTCTGTTTCATCATCATCTGTAGAAAAGGATCATAGGAATGTAAAACTGACCGACACACATCACCGTTGAGAAGATGACGCCTTTCCACGGTAATCGGCGATGCTCTCCCCTGTAGCACATGTATGTGCAAACAATCGCTTACACACAATAACACACACAAACAGTGCCGTGGGCGAGGACCATCTGCGTGAGGGTGTCGGGCCTCCGCATCTGTAGTCGCCCGATGAAGGTGAGAGAGAGGAAGAAAGAGAGACGCAAATTAAAGCTCACCGTGGGAAGCTGGAGCCCCTGGCGCTTTTCTTACGCAACAGCTGCACCTTCACCAGCCTTCATCTCACATCCTGACACATACGTCCAGCCGGGCCGGTCCGTGCGCCAGAGCCGGCCCGGGAAAGAGCGGGAGGAGGGCCAGGGTCCCCGCCTTAAGCAAAACAGGTGTATGACATCCTGTTGCTAGTCTGCAGGGGGAGCCGGGCTACGAGCCGCACATCCTACTGAGAGAACAGCCCGAAATAACAAAAGAAGGTTAGAGCCAAGGCTGACAGGCTCATTGATAATATTTTAGATAAAGCAGGTCTGAGAGTTGACTGCAAATTGCCTCTAATGTCTAATGGTGTGGGCTCTGGGCCACAGTCGCGAACAAAATGGAGCCATTATTTATTATTTCTCAGGGTGGCTGAGGGATTTGGCCCTTGCCAGAAATGTGTGGCCGGCGTGCCAGCTTCGGCCAGGTCCCATCCGCGACTCGGATCTCTAAGGACGCGCGTTTAAAGCTCTTACATGTATTGTTGGGGGTCGACCGAGGTTGGTTATTTTAATGTACTGACGGGTCGTGCTGACCTTGCGATCTCCCGGCGCGGTAACATGCATGTTAAATGTATTTGTAAATACACTACTGCACATGAGGGTGGATATCACCTCAGGAAAAAAAGAAAAGTAAAAACTACATAGAGAAAATGACGCTTGTTTTTTTCACTGTAAAAAAAAATCTTGTTTTTACGGTAAAAAAACTTTACCGTCAAAAATACGGTATCAACGTTATTGGTTTAACAGGCTTAACTTGAAATTTACAGTAATAAACGGTATTTCAATATCTGATATAATGTTAATTTACCAACCTATTGACATATTAATATCTGTTTTGTAGTGTCACATGATAAATCAAAGCTCTACTATTATATAGACACAAACATTAAACACCATCACGGTAACACACGTGACATTTTAAAAATGCAATAAACATTAATTTAACAACATTAAATGTAATATAAAACCCCAATGTACATAACTGATTAGAAAAGAACTAAGAAACATTTATTTCAACACAAATCAATCAAATGTGAAGTGTCACGCAGGGGATTGTGGGAATGTCAATTTATGGTTTTTCACTGCAAATTATACAATGAGTTGTTTATTTTCACTTTCAAAAACTGTAAATTTAACGGTATTTTACAGTAAAATTACATTAAATATACCGTTAGATCTATATCCGTGGTAACTTTCTGTTAACCAATTAACAGTTTTGCACTTACCGTGAAAATCAAGATAATTTTTTTACAGTGAAACTTCACCAATGTTTTATTGCAGTAAACTATATATATATATATATGTATTACTGTAATAAAACATTGAGTCACATACTGACTGCTACTTCTGATATTGACCCAGGGACTCATTATTCCATTTATTTATTTTTTACTTTAATATTCAGTTAATGTTCAACAATATTATTGATCTGACTGTAGTGACGCAGTTGAATGAGATCTGAACTGATCTAATTGATGATCTTTACAACAGATCTGAATCAACACTGAACTGACTTCAGCTGAACAACAGCCGAAATGCATCATTTTATCACGGTAAAACTGAAACAATCTGTACTGTATAAAGCGCTATATAAATAAAAGTGAATTGACTTGACTTTAATATGCAGTTCCATAAGGCAAATGACTTAAAAAGCAGGAATGTTATGAGTTCGAGAATGCCTGGCTGTGTCATCGGAGTATGATGGGATGTGTGTGTGTGGATGATCATTTAGATGGCACACTCCAGTTTTTCATCATTAGGCAGATGCCTCCTGCCGCTCAGGTTAGGTCACGTCCAAAGCACATGCTGTCTGAGTCAAATGAGCCAGTTCAAGCCCACCTGATGCACACACACACTCTCAAGAGTAGTGTCCCCAAGGCCAGCCCGCCACACACACATGCACCTGGCCCTCCATTAGCACCTAAACTTCACTTATTAGATTAATACCAGAAGTGACGATAACCCCAGACCTTTGGGGACTCCCAACGTCTGCACGACATCACCTGAATGCTGACAAAAGCTCACTTTGGCACAACGGAACGCTAAAGCATTGGCATTCTTGCAATAACTTTGATGATAATTATATTTAAACCATAATTAGTAGATTAAGTCTTGGATATATTTTGCTGCATAAAAAATGGCATACTCTGTGAATAAAAGCTCTTTGAGAAGGTATTTTCAACTACACTCTTAGAAAAAAGGGTTCATTGGGGTTCTATATATGAAGCATAGGGTTCCAAAGAACCTTTTATGCTAAAAAAGGTTCTATAATGAGAAGAAAGTACCCTTTTGGCACAAATGTTCTTTATAGGCTATTGTTCATTCATATATAACATAATTCTGCAACATTTTGTAGTTGTAATTAAATTATTGTTTACTAAACTGTTGTATAACTTAATTATACAACAGTTTTAATCATGCTGATTTTTGGAGGAGACTGAAATGGCAATCTTCATGTGATATTGATTAACTACATACAATGATATAAATATATACATTTCCTGACCCCAATATCTTGAATTTTGTGATCATTCATAAATACATTTTAGGGTCTTGATGTTTGTCAATAATATGAAATATTTAATCCGGAAAGGACAAAACAAATGATAATGAATGAACCCAAAAGATTCCATATAGAACCCTTTTCCTGGTTACAAAGAACCTTGAATGGTTCTTATTATTGAACCCTTAAAAAGGCTAATGTATAGAACCTTTTAGGGGTTCCAAATACTTAGCGCTGATAGAACCTTTTAAGATTCTATATAGAACCTTTTCTTCTAAGAGTGTATATTACAACACTGGTCTCTTACCCCCAAAAAAGGAAAGTTATGTCATAATCTACTCACCCTCATGTTGTTCTGAGCATTTTCATTCATCTAAAAAACACAAAAGGAGATGTTAGACAGAATTCTCATATTTCACTTTGAAAAGTAAAGTTTGAATAAGCAGAAATTCAAATGAGATTTGAGAGCTACAGTAGAAGGTATAATGATTTTTGGTAAACTAACCTTTTAGTGCCATTATACTCTGATACTGTTTGTGCAATTCTGTCTCTCATTGAGAAAAAAATAAATAAATAAAAGTTTAAAGATGAATTTCTGGTGGAGGTAATTAAGGAAACTGCTATACTTAAAAAAAAATAGTTTACTTTATCATACATATACTAAAATAATAGTCATTTGAATCAATTGGTTGAACACTTAAAACATAACGGTTTTCTCTAAATAACTCTCCTAAAAAGAACATCAGCCACATTAACGGCAGATAAAGGCCTTTATATGAAACCGAGGGGATCCAAACCACTCAGAACAAATGCTGACTTCAGTGGGCTATTACTGTGCTTACACCGACCAGTGGAGCAGCCAGAGCCTCGAAAACACAAACAAGTGAAACAAAAAGTCACCCGGTTCAAAACCCAAATCACCTTTCTGGACTTGAAAAGCTCCGACATGCTTAATACCCCGTTTCCTTTGGAGATCTGGCTGCTCACACTATTGGGTAACCTTTCCACGCGCCGTTTGTTTACTGCGGGGAGATGGAGAAGGGTTCGCCGGGCGCTGTCGAGTGCCAGAAACGAGCACCAGCACGAGCAGTTTGTAGAAGTCAGCCGTGAATGATTACAGATTAGCCGGCCTGGCAGAGGTTCGACAGGGATCCCTGATGGAACTTTAAAGCTGTTGGCATGATGGGCCGACACAATGGAGGAAGACAGGGCAATGCCACACATCATTTGGGCTTGAGCGCACCGCACTCCAAATAATCACTTTAATCAGCAAAAGTTAATCGCTGTAAATCATAAATGAATGGGATGAAGAGTTGGCAAGAGCCGATGCGCTCTGAGTTACTGACCACACAGTGTCTGATACAGCGGCTCAAACAACAACGTGCACTTAAAGATGTCATCGCATTAGCTAACGAAAGGCAAAATGTGCAATTTAGTGTCAACAAATCAATTGCATTAACAAATTCTGTAAAAGCCTATTCAAAAGTCATGCTTCCAAAGCACTTGACACAATTTTATGATGAAAGATTGACATTAAACAAAATTGACATACACTGTATGCAACACAGAAAAACTAAATAGACTTGTCCAAATTTGATTGGATGGTGAAAAATGAGGCAGGTGGTTGGAGAGGAGAGGGTTAAAATGAAGGAGGGTACGTGATATCAGCCAAATCTAAAAGTTGAGTTAGAAAAACGAGGAAGTCTTTTGGATGAAGGATTACAAAGACAGACGTTTAGTTAAAGAGCCTATAGTATATGTAGAATTTAGAAACCCTTGTTATTAGCGACACCGGTGGCCATTAAGTGAACTGCAGCCTCGTGTGTGTAAACGTCACATCCTTTTGATTTTCCTGAAAAAAAAACAAAAAAAAAACACAGAGCCTTCATATAAAAACCAGTCAGGCTTTTATTGACAGCCTAGGAAGAGGAGGAATGTCCAGTTTTTTTGTTTTTTTTTGATAGGCCTATTTTCACACATTGAAAATAAAAAGTTCTTACATAGGCTATAATACCCCCCTTTAATGTGCATAATAAAAACACACACTTGCATTAAAGGGATAGTTCACCCAAAAATAAATAAATAAATAATAAATCCTTAACAAAATTTACTCACCGCTTGCATGCTGTTCCAAATCTGTATGATTTTTTTCCTCTGTGAAACACAAAAGATATTTAGAAAAATATATATTTTTTTAAAGCTGAGGAATGAGGATAATGCTGTTAAAGTTAATAATAACAGAATTGTTATTTTTAGCTGAAACTATCCCTTTGTGATTGTCAAATGCGATTTCACATCAACAAAGACAATAATTTCACAGATTAAATGTTAAGTTTGACATGATAAAACAAAATGAGTGACTTAGAGACACACTGTGGCAAATGCATTTCCCCCTCACTGTTTTTCAGTTCGCTCTCTCTTTTTCTCTCTCACACACACACACACACACCTGCTGTACAGAGCTGTAGGTGTACGGACAGGGAACGCAGACGGGCTCGGGGTAAATTATCACATTGGTGAGTTGTCAGTAAACAGGTAAATTGCAGTGGAACAGGTGTTGGTGAGAGGAATGAGCCGTTCGCTATAATCGGCTTTCAGGAAGACATCTGTCTACTTCAGCAATAAAGTACAGAGTGCAACAATATTAAAGATTGAAGTCATCAAAGAAAACTTGTGAAAGATATTTCAGCACGCTCAGTGGCACACGGCAGGCCTACACACACACACACACACACACACACACGAGATAACGATCCAACGAAATAACTGAAGGACACCATTAACAGATGTGGAAATCATCAGGTCCAAATGCAGATGAAGAGATAATGACAGAGACTCTTATTAACAATACGATTATAATGAGCTCGTTATGATCACCCTCTTAACTCTTTCCCCGCCAAACACGGAATTTTCCGTGTTTAATGAAAAAACGCATCTGCGCCAAACACGGAATTTTCCGGGTATCCGTGTTTTAGGTGGTATACGGTAAGGAAGACCCGCGCGCATGTCCTGAATGATTGCGCAACTCTTTGATCAGAGAAACAGATCGCAATCGTCTCAAACAGTGGAGTAGTGAGAATGTATCAGACAGACAATGCAGAGGTATATGGCTGAAGTACTGGAGGTTAATGGACTCGGAGTCCGATCACTCTTTATTTGATAATTCTGAATCTGATCGGGACGAAGTAGTCAGTGAGAGAGATGCACATGTTCATGCTAGCCATGGACGTGCCGCAGATAGATCGTATAATATTATGACACTATAATATGTATGTGTGTGTGCAGGCATTTATGTGTGGCTTTGTCTAAATATGAAGGTGTAATTGTCAAATTATTTCTCTCTTTGTGCACATTTACCACATTGTAATATGTATTTGTGTGTGTGTGTGTGTGTGTGTGTGTGTCTAGGCCTGTTTATTGTAATTCCAATTATTCATTATTCACAGGTAGGCCTAGAACACAGAGAGGCAGAAGTTTTATTGCAAAAGTTACATTTCCCTTACATCCTGGGAAATTTGATATATTTTACATTTATTTTATGTTTTTAATTTATTTTGGAAAGTTTTATATATGAAGGAAACAACATCTGAATGTATTCTGCTTTTAAATGCACTTGTTTGATAAAAATACCTTTTTCTCAGTTTTTTGTCCAAAATGTTGTGTTTTTGACAAAACCTACCTCTGTTCAAGAGGCAATAAAAAAAGAACAGATGAAGATAAAATAAAAACGTTTTTTTTGCCTAAAAGCAGAGGCTCAGATCTTTATTTTTATATATATCATCTTCATATATTCATGGAAGAAAATATTCAGCGGGGGCATTCAAATTTAGCGAAAATCGTCAAAAACCCTGGCGGTGGCTGGCAACTTTTTTTTAAAACGCTGGCGGGGAAAGAGTTAAGTACCATTCAGAGGGAATGAGCTCAGGAAAAATTTGTAAAATATGTCTTGTGGTTTAGGTAAAATTCAATGGTTATTTGCATCCCATACCTCTCCCAAATATATATATATTAAATAAAATAACAATAATAAAAAACTTTTAAATAACAAAAAATATATATTTTTATGTCCAATAAAGACGTAAAAAACTTACAAATAAAATAAAATAAATTCTATGGGAAATTTGTGCCACCATTTTATTTGTTTACTAAACTTTAGGCATAATTAACCAAAACAATTAAAGGGATAGTTCACTTTGAAATTAATTTTTGATATTTTTGGTATGTTTTAGCTTACCTCAAGGGCATCCAAGATGTAGGTGTTTTTGTTTCCGCAGTAGTGTCCGCACCCTCAGATCACTTGGACGTGGCTGTGGTAACAAGAGGTAAAAACGATATAAATACTGCTCGTTTTCTCACACAAACCGCTCGTTTCGTGTCTTAGGCCATTAATGTGTACTTACATTTATGAGTCATTAAATCATGTTTAATCTGGACTTCTCTGTGCATGCTCTTTGAGGTGGTGACCATAGACCTCCATTATATGACTGACAGACATGAACGGTTTGACCAAAAAATGATCAAAATTGAAACTACTGCGGAAACAAAGACACCTACATCTTGGATGCCCTTGAGGTAAGTTAAAACATACCAAAAATTAATTTCAAAGTGAACTATCCCTTTAACAAACACACAAGGTGAAGGATATGTAGAAGTTTGTGAATGACAGAAGTTCCAGTTCTGCTGAAATCTGCTGAGCATCGGCTTTCTGCAGATTCTGTGTGGGCCTGGCTGGAAATAACAACAGTTATTGCTAAAGCAAGCACCACTAATAATAGTAGCAGAATAAAGATGGGGTTTTAAAGAAAGACTTGGCACAGAACCGTTCTGCTGCAAGTAGGTCTAGGTCGCTTCAAGAAAACTTGTCATCACTCCTGCGAAAACACTGAAATACTCCCCCAATGTCTGATAAATATGTTCTCGTGCGGTTTGTTGAAAACGCTAAAATCTCCTCCTTTCTCTCCTCATTCTAATCTGCTCATGTTCAGGTACCTCCAGGGGTCTGTTTAAAGCACAGGTGCGCTCTCTCAATCTCTCTCTCCCTCTGTGCCAGTGCACGAGGTGTGTGTGAGAGAGAGAGAGTGTCCAGGTGCATCTGTGTGTGTATGTGTGTGTCCTTTGACCCATCCATATGGTCACCGGGGGTGATGGAGCTGCCCAGGTGCACCTTGCACACAGGGCTAAGGCACTCCGAGAGACGTCTGTTTGCTCAGAACACTCCATGACCTTGTTGTTTTCACAATTACTCATCTGTATAGTGTGTGTGTGTGTGTGTGTGTGTGTGCGATGTTTGGGAAGAACGGAGCCAGTTTTGTTAGTAGCTAACATGCTGTGTCTTTATGCACTGCTTGTGTATGTGTGAAGCTCACTAAAGCACTTTCACTACAAAATCAAAAGAAAATACGATTTTGGTTCATTAAGAGTTTCTGCATTCAAAATGTGACGCTAAACACGTTACATTGAAATTACCAGATACAAGGTAAGGCTATTTTTTTTATAAATTTAAATTTATACTGAAATTTGTTCAAGCATATTTCCACCTAAATTCTCATTATTGCATTGCACTCAAACAATTTACATTTGTGCTTCTTTTAATCTCCACACTGTCAAAAAATATTTTCAGGATTTGTAATCAGATTTTCATAATTTATGTAGTTCAGATAACATAATATTTTGAGTTTCTGATGATTAAATTAATCTCCCTCATTGTATTGACTCAATTTTTCCATTTCAATGAACTTAAATTTTAAGGCAACAGCCAGGTTACTTCATTTTTTAAGTTAAACCAACATTTTTTTTTTTTTTTACAGTGCATTATTTTTAATGGTGACTCAATAGATTCGCATTATTCTCAATTAGAACGTTTTTTTTATCTTGTTTTCGATTGAATTCAAATGCCGTACGACAAATTCTACTTTGATGTATAAAACATTCACAATTTAAATAATACACTTTTTCCACATTAGATTTTGGGAATACAATAAATCCATAATATATACAGTATTATGTCATTTAAAAATTTATAAACGTCATTGCATTAAATAAAAAAAATATTATCAATTCAAAAGTTTAGGGTCAGTAAGATTTGTAATACTTTCATTCATAAAGTACGGACGCGTATTGTATTCACTCTGAATTAACGAGTAAATGCAGAATTACGAGATAATTTTTCATGGAAAAAAGTTTTTGCTCTGTTTTTCTGAATTAACGAGTTAATTATCTCAGAATTATGATATATATTTTTCTTGATTTTTTTTTGCACTCTGTTTTTATGAATTAATGAGTTACTCATAATTTTTTGAGGTAATAAAGTCATTAATTCAGAAAAACAGAGCAAAAACTTTTTTCCAAGAAAAATTATCTCGCAATTCTGAGAGATTTTGCTTCCTCAAGTGAATGCCATACGCTTCCGTAATAAATGATGCATTGAAATTGCATTCAAGTAAAGACACTTATAAGATTTCTATTTATTTTTAAAAAATGCGGTTATTTTGACCAAAGTTCATCAAAATTAAGCAGCACAACTGTTTTCAACATTGATAATAACAATAAATGTTTCTTGAGCAGCAAATCTCCATATTAGAGTGATTTCTGAAGGATCATGTGACATGTGAAAATCACAGGAATAAATAAAATTTTAAAATATATTCAAATTGCGGTAAAAAAACCAACATCTTAAATAATAATAATATTAAATTTTTTTGCTGTTTTTACTGTAACTTGGATCAAATAAATGCAGCCTTTGGTGAGTAGAAGAGACATCTCTCAAAAACTTTCAAACTTTTGAACATTAGTTTATCAAAGCAAGCAAATCCGCAAACAAATGCTGCAGTGGCTTTTGGGGATCACTGTAACTGTACAGGAAACATATCAATTGCAACACATCAGTTTAGGTTTGACTTGGCCGATGGTGTTTCAAAGAAACATGAAGCGATTACAGTGCCGTGTTCAGTGATCAGACTCCCAAACAACAGATTTTAAAGCAAAGCTTTCCATATAAATAGAAAAATTAACCACCTATCTTCCTCACCCGGCTGTGTCTCAATTTCTCATGGATTTTTTCATGCGACAACATGGATTTTTGGCCTTACAGAATACCTACATATGGAGTCCCATCTCTCTCTCTCCTTCTCTGGATTTATCTTTGGTGTCTATCAGGGGCTTTTCCGCCGAGCCAGACGGAGAAACGCGATCCACTCGCAGGTCCTTCTCACCAGTGCCGTCTCTCCTCTGGGTTTCCACCGTGACACAGACCTGTCTGCTGGGACGGAGGTGGTTCTGGGTCCTTTTCCCCCTCAGTTTTGGGGTTTCGAGGTCACCGGCACTCATTGCCCCGGGTCAGGAGCAGGAAGAGAAGGATCTAGAATCCCTGAGAGGTTAACGGCAGTCTAGAAAGGTCAGCGCCAGGACCCAGACGGCTTTTCCTGGGGAAACAGTTTTGATGTGCGGGTGCTGACAAGGATACGGAGGCCGAGGCTCGACTCTCACACCTCAGACTGGGGTTCGGTGGATACTCAATATTCCACAGAGACCACGTCTACGGTTTACCCCCTCAAACGTGCAGAGTCATTTTCCGGTTTCGGGTTGCATATTTTAGGTCAGATGGATTCTGATGTGTGGCAAATATGGCGCTGATAGATGGCTGGGAGAGAGAAACAAGAAAGGAAAATAAATAATGAAACTACAGAGGTATTTCAACAGGAATGTTTTGATAAGTCCGTCTCATAAATGTTTCATCCGAAGCGATTCGCTCGCTGAATGGTCATATCATGAGCATGAAGGCACGTGCGAGTGTTTTATGTGGATGTGTGTAAGGTTGTCCGCACCGGGAGACGACGATGCCCCAGATGCTGATATGGATGTTGTTTCTTTAGATTTATATGAAGCTTCTCCCATGGGTTTCCCTCAGGGTAAGAAATAGAGTTTTTTTCTAACTCCACAATTTAGGCTATTCTGACTGATATAGTTTTGACCGCCGTACACGTTGAAAATAATAAAATCACAAAGATTGATTTTTACTTCCCTTTGACTTCTCATGCTAACGAGCGACTGAGATCATTCAAGCGCCAATTAAAGGAGTAGTTCACTTTTAAAAAAAAAACTTTTGCTGAAAATTTATTCACCCCCATGTCATCTAAGATGTCCATGTCTTTCTTTCTTCAGTCGAAAAGAAATTAAGGTTTTTGATGAAAACATTCCAGGATTTTTCTCCATATAATGGACTTCAATGGGGTCCAAACGGTTCAAGGTCAAAATGAGAGTTTCAGTGCAGCTTCAAAGGGCTTTAAACGACACCAGACGATGAATAAGGGTCTTATCAAGAGAAACGATCGGTCATTTCAAAAAATAAATTAAAAACTTTAAGTTTTATAAGCACGTTCCAAATGACTCGAAAAAAGATTCGTTAATTTTAATGAACGAGTTCGAACAGGAGAGTCACAAACATGCATCACTGAGCAGAGCAAGGTGAGCGTTTGTGCTTATAAAATTCAAAGATTTTTATTTATTTTTGAAATGAGCGATCGTTTCGCAAGATAAGACCCTTATTCTTCGTCTGGTGTCGTTTAAAGCCCTTTGAAGCTGCACTGAAACTCTCATTTGGACCGTTTGGACCCCATTGAAGTCCATTATATGGAGAAAAATCCTGGAATGTTTTCATCAAAAACCTTAATTTCTTTTCGACTGAAGAAAGAAAGACATGGACATCTTGGATGACATGGGGGTGAGTAAATTATCAGCAAAAGTTTTTATAAAAGTGAACTACTCCTCTAAGGTGTGAAAGACGTTTCGTTGGAAGGAAGTTCTGTAAACGTGTCGTTTGAGTTTGAATGGTGGCTGTAATGAGAAGGAAATATCTATCAGATGTCGTTTGAAGCGTGAACGGGACGAATGGGCTGGGAAAGAGGCCGTACTGTATATGGACCTGTCAGCCTTGTTCAGACTCAATGCCCTGATCGCTTCATGATGTGAACGCCACGCCGCCACACGGCTAAAGCCCGAGAGCCCCAGCAGCCGGTCTGGAGAGAGTTACGGGACTTCCTGTGGAGTCCGTAAGAGCAGATTGAGGTGCTCGTGTTAAAAAGGGTTAAAAGTGGGGCTGATATTACAGGTAATGAGGAGAAAGCGCTCTGACAGAAGTCTGACAGGCGGAGGGTGAATCCCAGAGGCCTTTACTGTAGTAATCAGTCATGTGGAAATACAGGAAGCAGATATGTATCTCTCTGAGCACCGAAACAAGCTGCAGACCTGGGTGAGGAAAAAAAAAAATAAGAAAAAGGGTTTATGATTTGCAATCATCTATTCATTTACGTTGGGCAGAAAAACTTATGTTGATTGCTGACTGTTTTGACTATATAGCCATATTTTGAATATAAAATATTTTCATTCTGTTCATTTCATTTCCACTTTCCATGCATCACTGCACTAACTGAGCCACTGTCTCCGAAGGTTTCTATTCCAAATTGTTCATTTGTATTTTTTTGTTCTCTGCTGGAAATTTCTGGATTATCGTGGATTAAAGTTCATGGAGTGGGGAAGGACACGAGCAGCAGGTGTGTGTCGCCGGTACGAGACACACATTTATAACCTCAGCATCTCTCAGAGGAACTCTTCCTTCTTCTTGAGCTTCTCTTTCCTTCGGTCTGAATCATAAAGATCTGTGCGGATGATCAGACAGTGTCTTCATGAGGTTATAAAGTCTGGTTATCCTGAGGGTGAACTGTCACCACTGTTGTTGTTGTGGTGGCCGTTTTTCTTGCAGATCTTTTTGCTCATAGGGGCCCATAAAAACAAGTGTGTTCTGCGTTTCATCTCTATAGCCGGCTTATGGGCTGATAGACAGATGAAGAGAGAAAGAGAGAGAGAGAGAGAGATCCCCAGGCCACCTTCACTTTAATGTTGGTCTGAAGGGAAGGAGGCAGCATCATATATCTGATCAGAAAAGAAAATGATCAAGAAGACATTAGCTTAACAATTTGTCCGTAGAGAATTAATGAAATGCTTTCTACTAAATCGTTTTAAAAATCCATTATATATTGATTATGCAATATTTAATTCATACAAATCCATCATATTTAGACTAAGGCAAGCATCACTCATATTTAGGCCGGGTTTGGGGTTTGTTTGAATCACGTACCCCGATTTATTAAACTTCAACTTTATTAAACTATTTTTGCGTTTAGCTAAGATTGTAGCCATCATGATTTGGAACTTTCATCATTAATTTAAAATCTATTTCAAAATATTATAATGTGAATACAGTATAATATAATAAAATATAGATAATACACATGATTATACACATGATATATGACATTATACGTAATATAATATAATATATCTAATTGAATGTTGCTCAAAACAATTTTTGCGTTATGACACGAGCATCTCTATAGTGATTGTGAATTATGATTGTGGCCATCATAATTTGGAATTTTCATCAGTAATTTAAATCTAATTCAAGATCGATAATATAATATGATATAATATGATATGATATATAATTGTAAGTTGATTTTCTCATTATGCTAAAATTGCATCCATCATACAGTAATTGGGTATTTTCATCGTTAATTTAAATCTAATTCAAGATTGATAATATAATATAATATAATATATCTAGGCTAATTGTGTGTTGGTTGCTCAAAACTATTTTTGCGTCATGCTAAGTTTGTGGCCATCATAATTTGGAACTTTCATCATTAAATTAAATCTAATTCAATATTGATAATATAATATAATATAATAATATAATATAATATATAATTGTAAGTTGATTTTCTCGTTATGCTAAGATTGCATCAATCATAATTCGGTATTTTCATCGTTAATTTAAATCTAATTCAAGATTGATAATCTAATCTAATAGAATAGAATAGAATAGAACAGAATAGAAAATTGTATGTTGATTTTCTCATTATGCTAAGATTGCATCCATCATAATATATAATAGATATTATAATAGATATTTTCATCGTTAATTTAAATCAAACTCAAAAGGTCACAGAAGCAAGGGAATCCTGCTAATCTCGCAGCACTTGAAATCCTAATTTGAAGTTTCTCTCCAGCTCTGGCTGACGGACAGCTGCTGAAGGCCAGGAACCGAGGAAGAACCGACAGCGATTTGGGGAAATCTTCAAAAAAACAGCGCAACTAACAGGCAGCACATTGAGCGTGTGATAAGAAGGTCTACCACTCCCCGAACACACTGCTGGCACGGCCCTTCAGCGCTGGCACGCCACACTCTGTTAGCACCCAGAGAAAGAAATAAACAAATCAAGTCGCCATCCGCAGTAATCCCCGAAATTCAAGCTTATTCATGTTAAATCTGGAAAAGAAAAGCCCCGACCCCGTTCTGTTTGAAAGCCTCCCCCCTCTCGTCAGTTCCAGTGTCAGCAGTTGTTGTTTTGCGACCGGACATCTTATGGCACACGCAGATATGCTGGGACATGGACAGCTTGTCCTGCTAAAGCCTGTTTTGTCTTGTTCCACTCTTCCTCGTCCTCCAGTTTTGCGGCGTGTCAGAGCCAGCTGGCTTGCGCAGAAAGAAGAGGAGAAATAAGCTCCTTATTGCAGAGTCGTGGTATTTGCTTTCCGCCAGGGTTGAGGGTTCTCATTATACCATGTTCATGAGGCTACGAGTGCTAATTGGTCTTCCGCGGAACACAGAAAGAACTCACCAAAAATGTGACCGCAGGCGATATAACCTAATTAGGAAACGTGCCACTGTACGCCGGCCAGATCGGGCCTCGCTATTGTTCTGAGAGAGATAAACAGGCGGATACTTTCCACTTTATCTTCACTTAAATTATCAGCAAAAGGTATAAAAAAGTGCCCTCCTGCTTTTAATGCATCGCTGGTATTTTTTAACAAAGCACTTTTGAGGAGTTGGCGGAGGAGGTTCTTCCCATTACCCTCTCGGCAAAAACGAACCAATAAACTCTGTAAAGGTCAGGCCAAAAATCCTTTAAGACCTTCATTCCGGTTATTATAATTGGCTGATTTAGTATGAGTTTCAGCACCTTCGGGCATTTCAAGTAATGTAATTATTTGCACAAGCATGTAACAACATGTATAATATGATGATAATATGTCATGCTCCTAATTATTATTAGTGTTTTTCGTTTCCCAATATTGCAAATCTGTAATCGAGAAATGTTTCATTATAGGAGAGGCTGGGGCTAGTTGTCACAAGGGCTCTATAACTACAGTGTGTAAAAGTGCAAATACATGTCTATTTTACAATCATCTAATCTTATGGTCACAAATTAAGGCAGCGTTTATATATATATATATATATATATATATATATATATATATATATATATATATATATATATTAAAAACAGAAATATTGAGACAAATTGAGTATTTAAATATTCAAATACTGAGTGAATATTATATTAAAATATTACAATAACCATTTTCTATATCAGTTATATTAATGCTGATTTGGTGATAGTTTGAAGCTCAAGAATCATTTCATATAAAAAATGTTGAAAACATTAATGCGGTGTCATTTGTTTTCTATTTGGTGAATATAAAGAACAGCATTTTTTTGAAAAATAAATATTTTGTAACACTATAAATATCATTACTGTCACTTTGGATTAATTTAATGCATGGGTTTCATATATACATACAGTATATATACACATATATATACATACATATATATATATATATATATATACACACACATTTATTTTCATATTCATTTTTGTTCTAACAATGGCACTCTATTTTATGAATACAATAAGTCTTTTTGAAAAAGACTATATTACACTCTAAGGATAGCTGGGTTGTTTTAACCCAATGTTGGGTCAAATGTGGACAAACCCAGCCATTGGGTTAAAAATTTAATTTAAAAATGAAACCCAATGGCTGGGTTTTTTAAATTCTGTGTTGTTTTAACCCAATTTTGGGTCAAATATGGACATACTCAAACATTAGGTTAAAAATTGAATTTAAAAATATAACCCAACAGCTTTGTTTTTCCATATTTGACCCAAAATTGGGTTAAAACAACCCAGCATTTTTTTAGAGTGTACTCATTTGAAAATGGGCAGTAAACTGTTGTTACTTGTAACTACATCAACTCTTTTTGTACGATTTATCAAAATTCTGTACGATTGCGTGTACGACAAAGCTAAATGGCTACATTGATTTTTGGTGAACTATTCAAAACTCCTGAAAAGCACGGATGATTTAATGATAAAGAGAACTCTCTAATTTCTTATTGTTCCCTTGCAATTTTGAACTTTCCGTTAGATCTACCAGATCAACACATCTGTGCTCAAGCATTTCCACAGCAGTGCACGTGTTGGTCTCTCAGGCTAAGAAAGAGAAGAATATTGTCTGTTGTCTGGACGCTTGCAGCGGGACTGTCTGTGATGGAAATAAAAGCGCTCTCATTTATAATGCAGGTATCTGACGCACTGAAGGATATCATAGAGAGAGTGACATTGGACAGTCAGGGTCTTCATGGCCACGCTTCACTGGATCCTCCAAAGGGCCTCTCCTCTGTCCACTTCACTTTCTGTCCCCTCTCCTGCGGGCCTCAGGGGCCCCGGGGACCTCCAGGGGACGGGGTGATGGGGGGGGAGACAAGGAGTGGACGGGCGGACGCAGGCATGTGTGTGTGTGCGTCAAGTCTACCTCAGAGTCTGGGGCGTCTGGCAGGGCTGCAGTCTGACAGAACAAGTGTTGCATGAGATGCGTGGAGGTGTCTCAGTGAGCCTGGAGCAGGTGTTGCTCATCGCGACTGCACCGGAGCCAAGACCCCTGTGCATAAGACCACCACAGCCAAACACACACACACACACACACACACACTAATGATAATGGATTTGGGGTGAACAGGCAGCCGGATTCTAATGGATCAGAAGACAGCAGCACACAGGGACTGTTTCAGCTGTTGGTCATCAGGACAGAGGGTGTTAAACACTCATTAACGTGTTGACATGCAAAGGCATTTAGGCAGCTTGTGTGATTATATGCAGGTGGCTATTACGGATTACATTCACATTTTTTTTTTTTTTTTATATTCTATTTTATATTTATCGGAATCATTTAATGCATAAGAGTTAATAAAATCTTATTTAATATTAACATGCCTGATACACTACAGTGTAAGTTTGGAACAATTGTGATTTTTAAAAATGTTTTTGAAAAAAGTCTCTTCGGCTCACCAAGGCTTTTTTAATTAAAGGGTTAGTTCACCCCAAAATGAAAATGATGTCTTTAATGACTCGCTCCAAGCCCGTCAGATCTCCGTTCGTCTTTGGAGCACAGTTTGAGATATTTTAGATTTAGTCCGAGAGTTTTTTGAAAATGAATGTACGGTACACCATCCTTGTCCAGAAAGGAAATAAAGACATCATCAAAGTAGTCCATGTGACATCAGTGGGTTAGTTAGAATGTTTTGAAGCATCGAAAATACATTTTGGTCCAAAAATAACAAAAACGACGACTTTATTCAGAATTCCGGTTCTGTAGTGGATCCGCGTTCACGGACATTCAGAATTTGGCGTAAACAAAATGAGAACATGGATCCATCATGCCTTGTTACCACTGTGCAGGCTGGTGGTGGTGGTGTAATGGTGTGGGGGGATGTTTTCTTGGCACACTTTAGGCCCCTTAGTGCCAATTGGGCATCGTTTAAATGCCACGGCCTACCTGAGCATTGTTTCTGACCATGTCCATCCCTTTACAGCCACCATGTCCCCATCCTCTGATGGCTACTTCCAGCATGTCACAAAGCTCGAATCATTTCAAACTGGTTTCTTGAACATGTCAATGAGTTGACTGTACTAAAATGGCCGCCGCAGTCACCAGATCTCAACCCAATAGAGCATCTTTGGGATGTGGTGGAACGGGAGCTTCGTGCCCTGGATGTGCATCCCACAAATCTCCATCAACTGCAAGATGCTATCCTATCAATATGGGCCAATATTTCTAAAGAATGCTTTCAGCACCTTGTTGAATCAACGCCACGTAGAATTAAGGCAGAAGGGGGGTCAAACACAGTATTAGTATGGTGTTCCTAATAATCCTTTAGGTGAATGTATAATGCAATAGCTACCATCAACATGGCCAAAATGAACACAAATCAGTGATAGTTAAACTTTCGTTTAAAATGTGTATCCGATGATTTAGAACAGTTCACAGCTTTGCCAAACTCTCCAAGCCCTCGTCACTAGATCACTGAACACATCACTGAATGCAGGATGTTTTATAGTGGCGATTTGTAAAATAAAAATATATATATCAGGAGGTGAGGTAGAAAATATGTTAGATTAATAGCCCGGTCTCTCTCGTGTCTCGTCTGAGCCCAAGCTTCCGGGCCATTACGGCTCATTGTAGGACAGGAGAGGAATAATTGTATGGCTGTGTGACAGGCCATCTATCCATGCAGACTCATGCCGTTTCCTTCAGGAGTGCTGCCCACTAATAGGAACATGCCCTGGAACTCAAGCTGGAAAATACACCTCATTCCCACCCGGATGTTTTTAGGCCATCGTGAATCCTCAGTCATCAATATGAATCCGAGTCGGAGAGGGTTTTTCCCTTCTTCAGCCGTGACCGTAAGAGCCGGCAGCCTGATGGATCCCTGGCATCACTTTTGAATGATGTTTGGCTTTCATTTCTATTTCTTCATCTCTCTCTCTCTAGTCTCTGTCTTCATTTTTCTTCTTCTGCCGGCTGTTCCGTTCTGAGCGCAAAGAAAGACATCTTTGAAATTGCCCATGGAAATGTGCAGTTTTGGGGGTCACTCATCTGCAGATGAAATGACTATATTACACAAGGCCTGCTGTCAGCGCTGCAGATCAGAAGAGTCAGTGAACTGATATACATGTTGTTATACTGCTCACAGAACTCCACTGAAGAACATTTCATTTAAAGACAACATTATGCTATTACATGCCAGTGAGATGTACAGTGAGGTTATCTATTATACTGTGTGAAATAACAAGATATATTATATTAATCAAAAATGAAACCAATAATTAGTGCTTTTATGTTTAAGTGTTCCATAAACAACATGAAGATTTCAATTTTAAAAAATCTATTTGACAAAGTTATATATAAATTATGCCATTTCGAGGGAAAAAGTTAAAATACGCATTTTGAAAAAAATTACAATATTAAAATATTTAGTTAACTTACTTGTAAACAGAACGTATTCCTCTTGAACACACAGCATTGTGATTAATTTTGTTCTTTAGAGACCCGCAGTGGCATTCATCGATTTATCAGTAGACCCTGATAAGAAAGAAAATAATTTATTAAATAGTGTGATACAATACATATTTCTAGCTGATTAAAAATAATAGTAAAATAAATGTACAGCAGTTAGAAATATTACAAAACTATTAGGGCTGTCAAACGATGAATCGCATCCAAAATAAAAGTTTGTGCTTACATAATATATGTGTGTGTACTATGTTTAATTCTTCTGTATACAAATACACACACACATATGTATATATTTAAGAAATATTTGCATGTATATACTGTGTGTATATATATATATATATATATATATAATTGATATTATAAATATTTATACTGTATATATTTTTTTCTTATATATATATATATATATATATTAGGGCTGTGCAAAAATTAATTGCGATTAATCGCATCCAAAATAAAAGTCTGTGTTTACATAATATATTTGTGTGTGCTGTATATAATTATTTTGTATATATAAATACCTATGCATGCATGTATATATTTAAAAATTATTTGCGCTTAAATTCTGTGTGTGTATATATATATATATATATATATATATATATATATATATATATATATATATATATATAAATAAATACATAATCAATATTATATAAATAGAAATATTTTATATATGAATAACACATTTTCTTAAATATATACATGCATACGTGTGTATTTATATATACAAAATAATTATATGCAGCACACACAAATATATTATGTAAACACAGACTTTTATTTTGGATGCGATTAATCGCAATTAATTTTTGCACAGCCCTATGCATGTGTGTGTATTTATATATAGAAAATAATTACACACCGTACACACACATACAGTATATTATGTAAGCACAAACTTTTATTTTGGGTGCGATTTATTGCGATTAACTGTTTGGCAGCCCTAAAAATTATATTACAATAAATACAGCTAATTAAAGCACAAGACAAATATTAAAATACATGCAGATACAAAATGAATGAAATTCCATGTCTAAAACTGCATTAAATTGTGCAAGAACCAAATGGAATTGTATAAAATCTTCAAAGAAAGCATCAATTTGGATAGTATATTGCAACATATAAAATGCATAAAACAGCATAAAACACACTTTTGTCAGTGCTTACACTAGTAGAGAATGTGGACTGTGGAGGGATCAGATAATCCTGAGCAAATCATTCCATTTGTCCGTCGTCACAGTTCCTCCACACTCACAGTCTACGGTCTAATTTAGCAGTAAAGAGAAGAGCAAACACACACATTTCTCTTCTTCAAAAGAGGAAGAGCTCACGCTCTCCTCTGGGTTCACAGAAAGGGATGAAGAGTGAAGGAGGGGAAATAATAACGTTGTAGCCGTAGGTGGAGAGAGCGGGATCCCGCGGGAATCTCCACGGTGACATGCAACGTTGCCGTGGATGGCTGGCTTGCTGGAACTTTTCTCTCTAATAGACACAAATGGGCTCACTTCCCTGCGCTTTTATGAGGCGTTTTATCTTGCGTTGGGAGCCGTGACAGACTATATTGGAATCTTTGGGAGCACTTAGGTTGGAAACACTAAGAAAAACAGTTTTCCACACTCCTCAGATAAACCTCCTGACATTGACGGTGTGCAAATTCTCCCCCATGATGCTTTCCTGCAAAGACATGCTCATGTCTGCATTTCTGATTCAACTCGATGCCAATGAAGACAGATTCTACGATCCAGTCCAGTGGGATGACACTGAGTTGTAGCCGAGTCAGTCTGGACTGGATTTGCACGAAACCAACCTGGGACGCCCTTTCAGAAAGCTCTGAAACCTTCCTCTTGTTTGCTGATGTTGCGACGAGCCTGTTGTTTTCGGCACTGATGTTCGGCTAACCTTCGGGGAGAGTTTGATGGTGTCTGGATTGGTGTATCAGCTCTTGTATGATACAGATCAATGCTCCAGTTCTGACCGGACAGGAATCTGCTCTGAATTGCTCATGCCTTATTTCTCAGAGCTTTTACTTTATTTTCAGAACTGCTGAGCAGAACTTGCTGTTCTTTTCAGTTGTGATATGCTGAATATAATGCGTTTAAAACGTATTTTGCGGGTCTGACGCACCAGTAGATTTGCAGGTGAAAAAAAGGAAAATGGTGCAAAGGTTCAAAAACACTTTTAAATGATAAAAAGATGTTTGAAAAGTCACCAAAAAGATTATTATTACGTTTATGGGTACTAAAAACTGATGAACGCTGATCATATAAAAGGATTATAAGGAGCACCGTTTCAATTTTTTCATTAATGCAATTATCTAATCAACCAATCACATGACAGTTGCTTCAATGCATTTAGGGGTGTGTTCCTGGTCAAGACAATCTTCTGAACTCCAAACTGAATGTCAGAATGGGAAAGAAAGGGGATTTAAGCAATTTTGAGCGTGGAATGGTTGTTGGTGCCAGACGGCCGGTCTGAGTATTTCCCAATCTGCTCAGTTACTGGGATTTTCACGGACAACCATTTCTAGGGTTTACAAAGAATGGTGTGAAAAGGGAAAAACATCCAGTATGCGGCAGTCCTGTGGGCCAAAATGCCTTGTTGATGCTCGAGGTCAGAGGAGAATGGGCCGACTGATTCAAGCTGATAGAAGAGCGACTTTGACTGAAATAACCACTCGTTACAACCGAGGTATGCAGCAAAGCATTTGTGAAGACACAACACACACAACCTTGAGGCGGATGGGCTACAACAGCAGAAGACCCCACCGGGTACCACTCATCTCCACTACAAATAGGAAAAAGAGGCGACAATTTGCAAGAGATCACCAAAATTGGACAGTTGAAGACTGGAAAAATGTTGCCTGGTCTGATGAGTCTCGATTTCTGTTGAGACATTCAGATGGTAGAGTCAGAATTTGGCGTAAACAGAATGAGAACATGGATCCATCATGCATTATTACCACTGTGCAGGCTGGTGGTGGTGGTGTAATGGTTTCTTGGCACACTTTAAGGCCCCTTAGTGCCAATTGGGCATCGTTTAAATGCCACGGCCTACCTGAGCATTGTTTCGGACCACGTCCATCCCTTTATGGCCACCATGTCCCCATCCTCTGATGGCTACTTCCAGCATGTCACAAAGCTCTAATCATTTCAAACTGGTTTCTTGAACATGTCAATGAGTTGACTGTACTAAAATGGCCGCCACAGTCACCAGATCTCAACCCAATAGAGCATCTTTGGGATGTGGTGGAACGGGAGCTTCGTGCCCTGGATGTGCATCCCACAAATCTCCATCAACTGCAAGATGCTATCCTATCAATATGGGCCAACATTTCTAAAGAATGCTTTCAGCACCTTGTTGAATCAATGCCACGTAGAATTAAGGCAGAAAGGGGGTCAAACACAGTATTAGTATGGTGTTCCTAATAATCCTTTAGCTGAGTGTATATATACACTACTCATTTTGCACAACCATGTCTAAAAACTGCTTATGTGGAATAAAAAAAGCAACACTCACAAAAATACCAGCTCTAAGACAGTTCAAGCTGATTCCAATTCAGTTCTTTTAGTTTTTTTTTTCCTTACACGTATTGTGTACAGCTGAGGCTTGAAGAATTACAACTCTATGCAGTGTCTCTCTTGAATGACAGGGAATGTGTGTGTGTGTGTTCAGACAGGCCTGCAGTCTTGCTGTCAATGGGCCTTAGCCACAAGCAAGGCCAGCCGTCAGCCAAACTAACAGAGGTAAACAATCAGACTTTACCATGTGGAACACAAGGAGAGCCATGTGTGTGTGTGCATGTGTGTGTGGGGGGTGCTGTTATTGGATTTTATGGCCTTGTCGCCTTTACTTCCATAAGGGCAGGGCAATTTTTAACCTGGTCACACTCTCGCCATCTATTTTAATTGACCTCTCAACACTCTGATATTACTGCCCGACCTCAGTAACATCGAGAGATCAGCAGAATCGCTTCTACACGGCATGTAAACTGATGAAAAAATCTTTCATGTCAGTCTAAGATGCTTCAGAGATAATGCTCATTAAAAGCAATTATATATCCTGCTGGGTTGGCACTGAGAAAGCCAACAAGTAATGCATTTTGAGTTATGCATACAATTTAAGAAATTATATTTTGCATAAAACAATTAAGCCTTAAGACATCAGTTTTGTGATAATTAAGCACATTTATCCCACATTCTCAGTAACACACTGTAATATTTTTGTTTTGTTTTTATCATTCTCATTATTGTAATGCAAGAAAAAAAAGTCAATTATTTTAATTGTAAAGTAAATTTTAGTTATTACATTGAGAAATGGGCTTAAAAGTCATGAAAATAATGTCACAATGCAAAACAATAAATATATACAGTATATATAGATTCACCACAAGTCATACATCATTGACACATTCAATTTGCACACCCACATCCATAAGTTGTCACCACCACTTTCTTTCCTTTGCTACTTAAATCGTATTAAACAAATGTTTGCTAATACACGTCAAAAGCAATATACAAGACGTTCAGAGGTTCAATATGTTAATCACTAAACAAGTGAATTCAACAAAACGGCTCTATGTCAGTGAATGCTGTAATTATTTGGATGCTTTTGTGGATCCCTGGCCAGTGTAAATCTCTGACAGACAGACTGCAGTGCTCATGGAGGACAGAGGTCAAGAGCTCAATCAGTTTGACTGGCAAAGCCTTGACAAAGACCCTCTCCAGCAGTGAGAGAAAGAGAAAGAGAGAGACAGACAAGGCATCCAGGCCTGAAGTCCATCAGTCAGGCAGGCACTGAAGCACCTCTTCAATCAGCCTCCATTTACCAGACCAGACCAAGCTCTCTGCTCTGCCTCCATTCTCACGGCCTGACACCACAGCTGCCATTTATCCAGAACCACCAGACCACACACACACACACACACACACACACACACACACACACACACACAGACCATGTTTTGTTGTGACTTTTCCAATCCCTACCCCTAAACCTAGCCATCAAAGAAAAATGTCTGCATTTTGTATATTTACTAAAAACATAATTCTGTCTGATTTATAAGCTGTTTACCTCATGGGGACCAAACAAGGTCAGCGATTTCTGGTATTGCCATCCATGTGGGGACATTGTGTCCTCATAACATAGGACTCACCATGACCACACACACACACACGGAAAACCGATGCTTTGAGGGTAAAAGGGTGCAGTTATAATTAGTAATACTATTGTTTCATATTTGTAACAAAAGGTTTTAAATCTTAGAATAACATAATCATCTTGTTTCCTGGCAGGCAATAAAACAGGCAAATATTTGCTGTGTTCATTAAAATTACACAGATGCACGTATATGAATAACACAACTATAATATATATATATATATATATATATATATATATATATATATATATATATATATATATATATATATATATATATATATATATATATATGTATAAATATATATGCAACACATTCTCATCCTAGGACGTCATATAGGTGACGCTTTTGACATTGTGTCTTAATCCAACGCACATGGCACCCTTTAGCGTCAAAATAACACGCTTCAGTGTTATATATATATTAGGGATGTCAAAATAAAAGTTTGTGTTTACATATGTATATGTGGGTGCACTGTGTATAATTATTTTGTAAATATAAATACACACACATGCATGTATATTTAAGAAAAAAAAATATTTATATATAAAATATTTATATATAATATAAATGATATATAAATCTATATACATGAAAATATTTCTTGAATATATACAAGCATGTGTGTGTTTTTATATATACAAAATAATTATACACAGTGCACCCACATATATTATGTAAACACAAACTTTTATTTTGGATGTGATTATTAATGATTAATCGTTTGACAGCTCTAATATATATATATATATATATATACACTGCATACACATGAAATCTCCATATCTCCCATTAGCGAGACGACTGACACCAGGTCAGAGTCGAAGCGCACCTGAACACACTCTTTGAAGTGTGTTCAGTGCTGTATTCAACAAGCTGGGAAAAGGCCTTCTCCTTACACACGGGATGATAACACACATTCACAATGTTGTCTGGTCTTCGCTTCTGTCAGGAAAGTTTTGCCAACTCTACAAACTCTCTTCAAAGGCAGCTTGACAAAGAAAGCACAAACACATTCAAAGACACCTGAGATCCACCCCTAGACAATGAATTCAGAGATTTCTCCTTCATTCTGGGGGGGAAAAAGAGAGGTAGCGACATCAAATATTCATTCTGAGGGCATAAGAAACTGTAAATTATACATATTTCCTCTGTATATTTAAAAATATGCCACGATATGATTAGCATTGATATTTGGGTACAAATGACAAGAGGGTCTCGGATTCACGGTGGCGTCTGGGCCTGAGACTCTGTTCTTTTGGGTTCCCCCTCTAGCACATTGTCATTGGCGTGTCTCATTAATGTTTAAAGCCGAGCCGCTTTTAATTGTCAGGCCTCTGACAGGTTGATGGGAATGAGGTGGAAATTAACTTTCCGCTGCCATGCATAATGTAATTTGGGAGTCCGTCGCCGGTGCGCTGAAAGATTGAGACGGCCCTGGACGTCAGCCGTCGAAGTTATTATTTAAGCTTTATTTTAAGTCCTTGATAAGTGCGGATCTAGGTCATAAATGACAGGTAGATCTCAGATGTGTTCAGAAAAAAGGCTTGTCTGGAACTTCTAGATTAGCACAGAGAGACATGCATCAAAATAAATCAAATCAATAAAGATTTGCTATCATTTTAGTCTAATTAGAAACTTACTTCAGGATTTAGCATTAAGCTTTGCATTAACCTGTAGTATTTTCAAATTACCATGTTTTCCACCCTCACATCCCCCTGAGATGAGAGATTTATGTATTTTTTCTCTGAAAAAAAAATCCTCTGATGACGAAAAAATTTGCCATTTTGTGTTATCGGAGGATTTTTAAAAGCCGAATCCCGGACATTTTGGGCAATCTCGAAACATATTTTCGGGCAGACTCATCACGGAGACTCACTAGTAGCCTAGACTTGTTGTTTACCTACTGCGCTCTGTTACCGGTAGGCGTGGCCTCCTAGGGCAGCGAAGCAAGTGCATTCTGGGAGTTGTTGTCTTTCATCCACATCAGCCAAAAATACATTGTCTGGCTTTTCTCAGTCTAGAAAGCTCCAAATTCAAAAATAATTTCAGATCTCTTCAACATAAATGACCCATTTTACACTTTCAGCTACGCTATGAAAATGGCAATGTAGAATGAAAATAAAAACAATCATTTTAAAAGTGTTTTTGAAAAAAGTCTCTTCTGCTCACCTAGGCTATATTTATTTGATCAAAAACACAGTAAAAACAGCACTATTGTGAAATGTTATAACAATTAATTTAAAAGAACTGTTTTCTATTTGCATTACTATAGTAAAATGTAATTTATTCCTGTGATTTTCAGTCTTCAGCGTCACATGATCCTTCAGAAATCATTCTAATATGCTGATTCGCTGCTCGAGAAACATTTCTTATTGTTATCAATGTTGAATTTTTATTATATTTAACAATATTTGTCTTTATTTGAAATCAAAATCGCGTTACATAATAAATGTCTGTACTGTCCATTTAACGCATTCTTGCTGATGAATAAAAAGTATTAATTTCTTTCCAAAAAACAAAAATAACTTGCTGACCCCTAAGAAAAATCTGTGAAAAAAAATGTAACTAAAAAAAAACGAACTAGCTCAACAAAAGTAATATCACACAGCGGAAAAAATATCTTGCGTTTCAAATGAAAGAGCTCTTGGTTAAAGGTATCAGTATTATCTAGTCAAGGTGAAAGGGCGTGGAAAACAACCTCACAGTTTAAGACTTCAACTCCCACCGAGGGTCTCTCTCTCTCTCTCTCTCTCTCTCTCTCGGCCCGTGACGTGTTACCCTTCGTCGTGTTCGTTTTAGCATCAAAGCCGTACCCCACATGATGCCCGCGGCTGCTCTGTCTTCCCCTCCCCCGCTCATGCTGTCTGACTCGTCTGCATTCTCCTGTTTATGAATGATTAATAGATGACAGATCTGTTTTATAGGCACATCATGGGCTGAGCTTTCAGTGTCACTTTTGACATCGATGCCACAGGGAGGAGAGTCGGCCCAGCTATCTTTCTCTCTCTCTCCCTCTGTCTCTTACTCCCTCTTTTCTTTTCTTTTTCCGCTGTGTGACAGTTTAAAGATAAATCATTGAAAGCAATGTCGTTTGCTTCTCAAAACTACATCTCTCACGTCTGAAGACCCACCGAAAGCGTGACAGAAGAGCATGGCGCTTTAGGTGCAGCACAGGTCAGATGAGGAGATAATTTCACCCAGAAATTTAAATTCTGACATTATTTACTCCCCCACATCATGTCTTTCCAAACCCTTACGTTATTGTCTCAAGCTCCAAAAAAAACTGGTTAATTCGGCTTTTCTGAATGCTGAAATTCTGATGTCATTAAAGGATTAGTTCACTTTTGAAAAAACTTTTGCTGATAATTTACTCACCCCCATGTCATCCAAGATGTCCATGTCTTTCTTTCTTCAGTCGAAAAGAAATTAAGGTTTTTGATGAAAATATTCCAGGATTTTTCTCCATATAACTGACTTCAATGGGAACCAGACGGTCCAAGGTCCAAAAGACAGTTTATAACAGTTTCAGATGCAGCTTCAAATGTCTTTAAACGACACCAGACGATGAATAAGGGTCTTATCATGCGAAACGATCGCTTATTTCAAAACTTATTCCAAAAATGTAACTTTTCTAAGGACAAATGCTAGCCTTGCTCTATTCTGTGAGGCGCGTTTGTAACGTCACGTAATACGTAATTACGTTCAAAAGGTCACGGGCGACGTAGCCGGAGGTACAGAATCAAAATCGTCCGACATCGTTGTTTTACCTTTTAATTTCTTTTTTGTAAACGGCGGGCGTATGAGTTAGTTTGCACGTTCAATCTATGCGTTCAACTTGTAAACACTGACTTCCGGCTACGTCGACCGTGACCTTTTGAACGTAATTGCGTATTACGTGACGTTACAAACGCGCCTCACAGAATAGAGCAAGGCTAGCATTTGTCCTTGGAAAAGTTACATTTTTGGAATAAGTTTTGAAATAAGCGATCGTTTCGCATGATAAGACCCTTATTCATCGTCTGGTGTCGTTTAAAGACATTTGAAGCTGCATCTGAAACTGTTATAAACTGTCTTTTGGACCTTGAACCGTCTGGTTCCCAGTGAAGTCCATTATGTGGAGAAAAATCCTGGAATGTTTTCATCAAAAACCTTAATTTCTTTTCGACTGAGGAAAGAAAGACATGGACATCTTGGATGACATGGGGGTGAGTAAATTATCAGCAAAAGTTTTTTCAAAAGTGAACTAATCCTTTAAAGTCAAATTCATCAAGCTTGCCTATAATGTATAATAGCACTCTCATTATTGTTTGTTTGTTTGTTTCATTTGTGAAACGTCTTTGAGTTCCTTGGAAAGTACTAAATATAAGACTTATGTATTATTATTATCAACTATTATTTTTTTTTAAATCTCATCTAAACACTTTTAAGGTCATTTTAAGTCATTTGCATTTTCCATAAAGAATCCTTCATACATGTTCTGTGTTCAGTGTTATAACAGTTTTTATTTTAGTTTTATTAATATTTGAATTATTTTACTTTAATCTTTGACATAAATTTTAGCTTAATTTTGTCATATATATGTATATATATATATATATATATATCCATACGGTATCTATCCATCTATCCATGCAATGTTTCATTAACTGCAGTTTATGCAGAACAGCATGCTGGGATTTTTTTTTCTTCTACACGTCACAGAGTTGACATTAATTAGTAATGTGAAGTGAAAGTAAAGGACAGCGACAAAGCAATTAGACACAGTCGCTCTCGAACATTGAAAAGCACGCGTCTTGATTGAAGGAGCCGCATAAGCATGGCCTCACATGACAGCGCAGTCTTGATGTGTTCACACACCATACTGGCGCCGAGTCGAACAGCACAGACGCTTCATTAGAGGGCCACCCTTCTGAACATCTCCACATCTCTAAACTTACAGCATCATGTCTCGGAGATGCTTTTAATCTCTTTGTTTTTGAGATGAAGTGAATTTGGCAGACCAGGCTATCGGAACATTGCCTCTCTAAGTTGCAGTTAGGCTGCCGGCCCCCGCGGGACCCCGCCGTGCCACTGACAGATAATTGCTAATTGTCAGAGGCGCAACCTGGCACAACAACGGCTTCGCACGCGACCCTTCTGACGTTTGCTGCCCCTTCTCTTTCCTTTCATACTTGCTCTGAGAAAGTACAACTACAATAAGGCCACATTTGTGGGAGCCACTTGTATCGTTTGTCCTTTCAAATGTTATTAAAACATGAGATACCCGGTCCTGATATATTTTTAACTGTGTTAATGCATTTTTGGCTTGTCACCCGCTGACAGCGCCGCCATAGTCTGCAGTGAGCCACCAGGGAAATTTACATGCATTTGAATTTGCAGTGCCAAGCCCTGCCGTCCCCCCCTGACAGCTCTTTAGCTGCTGATAAGTTAATCTGGGGCTCGCTCTGAGGTGCTGCTCTTACTCCACAATCTTCTGTGGGAATCATGAACTCAAACTGCTCCACACAAGCGCTGACTGACAACCAGAGACTCCTCAAATAGATTGTTACGCACAAACTGCAGAAAAAAAGCACCAGAATAAGAGGAATTGTGTCGTTTGTGCCAGTGGGATTCTGCTGGACAGACGCGACAGTCTGGAAATGTAACAGAGGGGAGCACGTGGATTTGGACAATTTTCTTGGTGTGTGTGTGTATTTATTCATTTAGAACTCACAATAAAACTCACTTTCGCAAATTCAGTGATGATCTACAATATGTTTTTTTTTGGTACATTTCCTTCTGCTAAGAGAATTCACTAAACGTATTTACTAATATTAATCTTTTTTAATAATATACTGTAATACAAAATGGTAATTTATTTAACATTACAAGCATTTATATTTATTACTTTTTTCACAAACAAAAATTTTATGAAATTTAATTCGTTCATTTATTCAGTGGCTAATACTAAATTGTTACAGTTTAAATAAACGTAGTAATATGATTTATTATTATTATTATTATTATATACAACTTAATTGTGGTTTTAACCTTGCAAAAAAATCTTCAATATATATATATATATATATATATATATTAAAAAAAATAAAATAAAAATTCAAAATGCACATTTTAACTTTAATATTTAAAATTATTTAATCAATCAATTAGTGGCTAGACTAAAGTTACAGTTTACAATACATATTGTAATATGGAATTTTTATTTTAATTTAAATAAAGTATTTCATTGTGGTTTTAACCTACAAAAAAACATGTAAAATCTAATTTAATTAATTTATTTATTTTTTGTTTGTTTGTTTACATTATGGGCTAAGACTACATAGGCCCAGTTTATATATATATATATATATATATATATATATATATATATATATATATATCCATAAAAACTTTTTAATATGGATCAACATCAGACTGTTTAAGAAGCTTTCATTATGTACCTGTATGTATTTGTTTACTAAATTGACATGGTTTACAGTGAATAAATATGGTGTAGCCTATATATATATATACACACACACACACACACACACACACACACACACACACACACACACACACACACACACTAAAACATGCTGGGTTGTTTTAATCCACCTTTGGGTTAAATATGGAAAAACTCAGCCATTGGGTTAAATCTTTAAATTACATTTTTTAACCCAACATTTGGGTTCGTCCATATTTGACCTAAATTTGGGTTAAAACAACCCAGCATTTTTTAGTGTGTGTGTGTATATATATATATATATATATATATATATATATATATATATATATATATATATATATATATATATATATATATATATATATAGTCAATTATTTTTAAGGGTTTATATTATTAATTTTACTGGATGGATGCAAAGAAAGAGTAATCAAAAATTAATTCATATAAATAATTAAAGGAAATAATTCAATTGATGTAAACCTTTGCTTGTTTTGTACCTGGGGAAAAGATGTGTCTACACATCAGAAGCAACACGTCAACATCCGGGAGGTGTCACTCCGAAAGTGCGTCTCCGTTGGGCTTTGGGCTTCCAGAGGTTAAATCAGATTGACGCTGACAGTTTTCAACACCGTATACGTTCCCACGGCCCGGTCAGAAACAATGGACGCTTTCTGCCACAGATCAGATGTCACGCTTCGTCTAGAGATAGATTTAGAGATAGACGGGAAAAAGAACAACATCGGATTGAAAAAAATCAAGGAAAGAAAGGGGGGAGGTGGGCTTCTGAGGACCGTGTCTGGAGGTGTTGAACTGAGTGGTTCCAGAGGGACCCGTGACCCCAAAAGTGGTCCGGGGTCAAAGGTGAAAAACGAGAGAAAGTCACCTCTGGGGTCGACCGCGTACCTTACACAGCAAATTTAAAACAGACCTCAACGCTGAGAGACACAACCAGTCAGCAGCGAGAGGAATATCTCTTTCTGAACGCCGTTCAGGTGCATTTTGTGAGGTTAACCCAACACAGACTCACCCTTGCGTTTTTCAGGGATTGTCAGCCGCCCGCGCGGAAGCCACGCAATGCCGAGTTCTTCTACCATAAATGTCGGCGAGATGCGGGATGGACAGCAACCCTCGTGAGAGGCAGCATTTCATCTTTCCTGGAGTTAAAGTACAATTTGGTTTGGCTGGCAGTGAGCGCGTGCGGGGGGAGCCGTTTAACACTCCACTGCCCCGGTGAGAAAGACAAGCACATGAAAAGAAATCAATTAGAAGTAACAAGCAAGGCCTTAAACACGGAGTCCTCCGCACAGGCCAGTGAAGAGGAAAAGCAGAGCGAACGGAGCTTCATCTTTTTCTCGGAGAGAAACAAAAACTAGCTTTACGCTCAGCTTCTCTCCGCTGCACACATGCCCTATTTTCAGCTCGTCTTTACCTTGCTGATACACTTGTGGCTACAGTAAAACTATACAATGCTCCGCCACGTTGTGATTATTATTTTTATATAAAGTGTGTGTGTGTATGAATGAGAATGTCAATGTATCTAAATGTTTGTAATAGTCCTGTGTTGTATTTACTTTATTTATGAATTTCTATTATGATCTTGTTTGTTGTAAAGAAGGGACCCCCTCGAAAATGAGATGGTTCATCTCAAGGGGCTATCCTTGAAACAAATAAATTAAATTAAATATAAGTATTAATCACAAATATGGCACTATAGCAAATTAATCTCAATAATATCATCAAGTTTGTCTTTGCATTCTCAAACATCAAAAGTTTAGATGTAAAAGAAAATACAAATATTTTACACTGTAGATGCTGTGACACGTTTATCAGTATTTTACATTAAGTTAATAGCTCTGTGGTGTGACATTTAAATTTTTAAAAAATGCAGATATCCCATAGTCTCTCCAATTATACAAGGTCAAAAAGTGTATTTGAATGCAAACTAAATAATATATAACAAATAATATTATTACAATCTAAAATTTAATAAAAAAAAATCTAAAATACACTCTAAAAAAATACTGGGCGGTTTTAACCCAATTTTGGGTAAAATATGGACAAACCCAAACTTTGGGTTAAAAATGTCATTTAAATGTTAACCCAATTACTGTGTTTGTCGATATTTGATCCAAATTTGGGTTGAAATAACTTAAAACTGAAATATATTATTATCAGTGTTGAAAACAACTTCATATTTTTGTGGAAGCTGCACTCTAAAAACGCTGTTTCAACCCAAATTTGGGTCAAATATGGACAAACCCAAATGATGGGTTAAAATGCTATTAAAACATTTACAGTTGAAATTGAAAGTTGAAGTTAAATTACATTTAACCCAACGGTTTGTCCATATTTTAACACAATTTGGGTTCAAACAACCCAGCATTGTTTAGAGTGTGTGATGCATGTTTGTTTTCAGGATTAAAATGTTATGTTGCATTTATTTGAAATAACATTATATGTCTTTACTGTCACTTTTTGATCAATTTAATGTGCCCTTGCTAAATAAAAGTATTCATTTAAAAAAAAATAATTAGAAATGATTTGCATAACCAATAAAAATAACTTTTATACAACAGCAACACTCAAATATATATATATATATATATATATATATATATGTAAATATATATATATGTAATTAGCTGCCATGTATTTATTAAAGCAAGGTCACAGGACAGATCCTGTACATTTAGAGAATTTAGAGAACAACGTCCTTCCAGACAGATTTAACACAGGACACTGCCTGGACTCATACAATACGTCAGCATACAGTGCCGTTCACCGCAGGACATATAGAGCCCACCGCATCCATCTCCACAGTTCCCAAAGTAATCTGTGTTGTTTGACACGGGTCACTTCCCCTCTCACACGTATCTAGTGCATAATTGCGTATTAATTAAGGTGGACTCAGGGCCAGCTCTCACAAGGCACATCACAGGGACCCCGGTCCCTCTCTCAGGGTCTGACAGATCCCCAGTAACTTGTTGACGAGGAGCAGAGGTTTTGAACCAGCTGTCCCGTCGGACATGTCACCCCCACAGCGACTAAAGGACACAGTCTCCTCAGAAACCAGAGGCAGAGATAATTCAGCAGTCCAGAAACAGCAGCACTCACACTGCAAGGTGAAAGGGAAGCTTTTTGTAATTGTGGCAGTGGGGAGGCGGAGCCTGCACCATGATGTCACAGTCAGAAACCAGTAATCTTTCAAAATGTAAATGTATCTAAACTGGGTGGGTTTTAATGGTGGCAGGATTGTGTTGGTCAGCACCTCTTAGGAAACGCTTAATTTAGTGATTCTATTTTGCATTGATTTAGCATGCAGACTTCATTCATAACTTTTGCATTTTGCATGTGCACTGGATGCCTATTTCTTTGACTTTAAGTCGGCATAGAATTAAAATTCAATAAAAATCATTCAAGTTTAAAACATTTTGTTTCATTAACTTATGGAAATGTGCAATATTGTAAATATTGTGTAAACAATTTTTTTCTACTATACGCCTTTTTTACAAGAACATTTTTATTATCTTTTTATGAACAATTTAGGAGTGCATGTTCATCAAAAAAAGAATAGATTTTGCTCATCTTCTGAAACTTTTATGTTTTCTACTGTTATAGCTAGTCGTGATTTTGCAAAATCCAAATAATGATTACATGACTATATTTTTCCCAATGCAATATTGCTTTCACATACAATTGGGTGTTAGTGTTTACAATTAATTGCAATGCTTTATAAATTGAATAACTGTGCACAGGTGAATGACAATTACATTTAAAGACAAAATTCTTCATTGTGCTCAGATGCAAGACAAAAGAAATGCAACTTATGGTTCACGGCAGCTCACATACATGAAAAACCCTTTTGCTCCATCTTCAAGACTAAAAAACAGGACAAAAGAGGAAAAAAAAAGATAGGGGGAGAGAGAAAGAGGGAAGCGTCAGTCTAGTTCATTTGATGCAGTGATGCAGTCTCAAGTGCATGTGTGCCCTCAGGGCTGGACCAGGGCGAGTGGAGCTGAACCCCAGAGGCTGATCTGGGATCTGTCCATAACAGCTGCCGCACCATTAGCCTCTTCTCCTCTGGAGCTCATTACAACTGATCAATACAGGCCACTGCGCTCATCTCAGACTCCTGCCCAACCATAGCCAGCAGAAATTCTCTCTTTCTTGCTGCTTTTTCTTTCCTGCCAGTCCAAAAACATGGCACTTGCACTATCCGTCTTTATATGTCTTTTCCAGCTCACGCTGTCGGTCACGCTCTCTTCTGGTTCCAACTTGATTTCAAAAATCAAACCTTTTCTCCATTCACAATTATTATGTCTTTCTAAAACAGACAGACAGACAGACAGACAGACAGACAGACATACAGACAGACAGACAGACAGACAGATAGATAGATAGATAGATAGATAGATAGATAGATAGATAGATAGATAGATAGATAGATAGATAGACAGACAGACAGATAGATAGAGATAGATAGAGAGATAGATAGATAGATTTACAGACAGACAGACAGACAGACAGACAGACAGACAGACATGATAGATAGATAGATTTACAGACGGACGGACGGACGGACAGATAGATAGATAGACGGGGAGTCAGACGGATAGACAGACAGACAGACGGGAAGAGAGTCAGACGGATAGACAGACAGATACATTTTCAGTGTTCTGCTCTTGTCTTCGCAGTGACAAATTCAAGACTGGAAAAAAATAGATGAATGGAAGCTCTCTCTCTCTCTCTCTCTCTCTCTCTCTCTCTCTCTATGCATTAGACCATCTCTAGAGAGGGAGAGAGATGAAATTATAAAGATATGCATGATGTGGACGGAATGTAAAATGTCCATTTGTCACTCTGGATAATATAATCAATCTGAGTGACATTTCCTCCTCTTAAAAGCGTAATGATATGGATTTAATACATATACATTAAGTATACTTGCCTGTAAATAATGGAGGAGCAGTGAATAAAAGTTCTTGTCACTTTCAATAAGGTGCACAGCAATTTGATCACAAACGCTGATAGATTGTGCCATCACATCTCACACACACACACACACACACACACACACACACACACACACATATGCAGAGAAGAATATGCTGATGTGGTCTCAAATGAGACCAGTGTTATTATGTTCTCCCTATAGACTGTTAGACACACTCAGACAAACAAACAGATAGATAGACGGCTGAACAAATGATGGTTAGACAGATGGAAAGACAGACAGACAGACAAACAAATGATAGATAGACAAACAGATAGACAAACAAAAAGATAGAGACAGACAGAAGGACTGAACAAATGACAGAAAGACAGACAATCAAACAAATAGTCAGACAAGCAAAGGATAGAAAGACAGATAAAAAACAACAGACAAACTATAGCTAGATAGACAAACAGATAGACAGACAGACAAACAAACAATGGATATACAGATATTCAAACTGACAAACATATAGATAGACAAAAAATGAGACAGACAGAATGTGACAAATCACAGAAAGACAGACAAATAAACAGATTGACAGACAAGCAAAGGATAAATAGACAGACAAACAAACAAGATAGACAGACAGACAAACAATAGACCGACAGACAAACAACAAGAGACAGAGACAGACAAACAAACAAACAAGATAGATAGACAGACAAACAAACAACAGACAGACAAACAACAAGAGACAGACAAACAAACAATAGACAGACAGACAGACAAATTTAGATTTAGACAGATAGAGAGACATACTGACAAACAGATAGACAGACAGAAAAACAAACAATACACAGACAATCAGATAGACTGACAAACAAACAAACGATAGACAGACTGACAAGCAAACGATAGACAGACAAAAACAAACAACTGACAGACATGCAGACAAACAATAGATTTGCAAACAAATAGACAGACGAACAAAACAAGTGACAAACAAATGCCAGACAGACTGACAAACTGATAGACAAACAAACAATTGACAGACAGACAATACAGATACAGAAAATCAAACAATAGATAGACAGACGGACAAAAGAATTATGGTTAGACTGACAGACAGACGGACAGACAGACTAGCTTGTAGTAAAACACTCACTATAAATAAACAGGATTTAGACGTGTATGAATGGTTTGTCAGTCAGAGTACTGAATTTAAACATATGTTGCTAAGGTCAAAACTTATAAATTGCGTCTCATGACCGGGTCAATCAGGGATGAGTTTTGAGAGCTGAATTTGTTCAAAATCATCCCCTCGTTCTCTCACCCCGCTGACCTATTGAGGGCTGGATTCCGACCGCTCACACGCAGGGGAAGTCAAATCGTTAAGATCCCGCTAGTTAGATTCACAAATTCGGATGCAGGAGCGGGAACCGACGTCAACGATAAGAGCATCCCGTTCTTACAGGGGGAGCCTTTTAATCTCAGCAGAACAAAACGAGGAGCAAAGCGCTTCTCCGTTTATTTGCTTTTAAATTGGGGCTTTGAGGGAATCACAGAAAACAAAAAAGAAAGAGAGAGAGAGAGATGGAGAGAGAGAGAGAGAGAGAGAGAGAGAGAGAGAAAGGGTGGAAAAATGACCTGCTGGCGTGTGAGTTTGTTGCTGGAAGGTAAGTCCTGCTTATATTGAAGCAAAGTTCTGAAAATAAGCAAAGAACAGATTTATTGATTTTTGGTAGAGTCTGGGTGTTGAAGAGGGAAAGAATAAAGAACTGCTCTTTGCCCGATATGTCCAAATGACGTCCCATGGGAGACGCTTAATGGTGGGGGAGGGGAGGGGGGGCAGGTGCCTTGCCTGTCTCTTGGATAGAACTGCCCTGAGGCTAGGGCTAATGGTATTGGCTGAGCCTGCTATAAGAAGCTCACTTCTAATGGCCAACTTTGTGTGTGCCAGAAGACAGACAGATATCGATTGGTCCAAATGCCCTTGAGTTGGCAACATCTAAAATGAAAATCCACCACGCAAGCAGAAAGTTTCTGCAAGTTATGTTTCAGGAATGCAATGTGAAAAGAGGGGTTTGTGGAAAAGGGGTGGAGGGGGTAAAAAAAAAAAACGATACAGCCCATTTAATGTATGCTACAACCCTGCTTTTTCCCGCTGCCCTCTTTTTGTCAAATGTCGGGCTTTTTAGTTTTGGGAAAGAGGGAACATTATCATGTGAGAGGAAGGGGGGATTTCCATGTTTCACATCTTAATATGGGCTGGATTTCCTCTCTTAAACATGGCTGAACAATGCTCATACATACTAAACGTGCTTTGCTAACTAAAAGAAGGTTTGGCATTTAAGACGTAGTTGTACAATAAAATGATGTATAATTAATATGGCATTGTGCTGTTATATGTCATCATCAGAATGTCTCCACTGTAATGAAGTATAGTTAAGAAAAACTAGATGTATTGAGAGTTTTAAGATCTCATAAAAATATCTCAATAATTGTCTTAATTCATGCACAAATGCTAAAAAAAAATACAAGGAAATACATCCTGTACAAAAAAAAATATTTATATATTTTTAACTTTATTTTATTTTTTAGAAATGAATACTTTTGTTCAGGATGCATTACATGGATCCAAAGTGACAGTAAAGACATTTATGTTACAAAATATATATTTTTTTTCAAATAAATGCTGTTCTTTTGAACTTTCAATTAAAAAAGAAATTTTGGATAAGTTTGGATAAAATATAAAGTAGTTTTAAACATTAATAATAATAATAAATGTTTCTTGAGCACAAAATCAGCATATTAAAATGATTTCTGAAGGATCATGACACTGAAGACTGGAGAATTGATGCTGAAAATTCAGCTTTGATCACAGGAATAAATCAAAGATATCCTTGAATAAGATATTCTTGAAAAAAATCAAAGAAACTTGAATAAGTGACAAAATGTGAATGAATGTGACAAGTAACTAAAAGTGAAAACATAATAGCATTAAAAAGACAACAAAAATTAAAACAATAATTATTAAAGTTATGTTGAAATGCATGATGGGAACTCTAACACCCTTAACAAGTTGGCAATAATGTGTAATCTGTTAAGCTACAACAATAATATTCCTCCATTCCTCCAATTCATAATCTTAGACTCAAACGTATGTCTCAAGATGCCCTTAAAACAGTGTTGGGGTTTGTGTTATACAGTTACACCCAATTTAAAAGACTTACTGTCCCTTTAAATATTTCATTAACAGTCAAACACCTGCTCTGAAGTGATAATTAATGTCAGGTACATAGCAGTCACAACACAATCACTTCCCCTGTCCACAAACACACATAAAAGCCACGCTTCCATAAGTGACCTTCCCTAGTTACCATATTAAATCAAACACTTATCCCACGGCCAGCTAAAACCGTGGTATCAGCATTGAGGCTTCTGAATACAATGTTTTAAATGGTGGATTTCAGGGCAGGATTTCACTTTCCATAAATTACGCAAACACCACAGGGCCGCGCAGAGCTGAACGGCACTAATCAAGCGTTTGGGGTTCGAGCAAATACACAGATTAGGTGGAACCGACTCAAAGTCCCAAACCAATCAGAAAGCACCGAGACACTGAAAAAAAATTAAATCAAAACAGCTACAAAACATAAGTAAACACTTACTGAAAAGAAAAAAATAAAACAGAAAAAAAGAGAACTGAAAGCGGAAAAGGCAGAAATGTGACAGCATGGCAAACAATGGATATATTCACCCAAAGCCAGACAAAGAGATCTGTCCCAGTGTGAGTTCAGCATCAATCCCACAGCAGCTGCAAGAAGGATTTTGTGTCCATTATTGAGTGCCAGTGAAAAGCTATTTCATTTGATGCATGCGGGTATGACTTTGTAACTCATAAAGAAGAAAAATTACACTTGTTTCTTTTTTCTCTCCATTCGGGGATTACTGGGGTGAAAACTTCCGCTTGGCAGTGTATGGATAGCTATAACTCAAAAAAGTTTCTGTGTCTCATTGCTTTTGTTCTCATAGGGGTCAAGAGGTAACTGGACAAAGAGTACAGATGTGACGTAATGACTCAATATAGCCGACTAGCCGAGACTCTTCTTTATGTGTACGGATGTGACGTAATGACTCAATAGAGTCTACTAGCCGAGACTCTTCTTTATGTGTACAGATGTGACGTAATTACTCAATATAGCCGACTAGCCGAGACTCTTCTTTATGTGTACAGATGTGACGTAATGACTCAATAGAGCCTACTAGCCGAGACTCTTCTTTATGTGTACGGATGTGACGTAATGACTCAATAGAGTCTACTAGACGCGACTCTTCTTTATGTGTACGGATGTGACGTAATGACTCAATAGAGTCTACTAGCCGAGACTCTTCTTTATGTGTACGGATGTGACGTAATGACTCAATAGAGTCTACTAGACGCGACTCTTCTTTATGTGTACGGATGTGACGTAATGACTCAATAGAGTCTACTAGCCGAGACTCTTCTTTATGTGTACGGATGTGACGTAATGACTCAATAGAGTCTACTAGCCGAGACTCTTCTTTATGTGTACAGATGTGACGTAATGACTCAATATAGCCGACTAGCCGAGACTCTTCTTTGTGTACAGATGTGACGTAATGACTCAATAGAGTCCACTAGCCGAGACTCTTCTTTATGTGTACGGATGTGACGTAATGACTCAATAGAGTCTACTAGACGAGACTCTTCTTTATGTGTACGGATGTGACGTAATGACTCAATAGAGTCTACTAGCCGAGACTCTTCTTTATGTGTACGGATGTGACGTAATGACTCAATAGAGTCTACTAGACGAGACTCTTCTTTATGTGTACGGATGTGACGTAATGACTCAATATAGCCGACTAGCCGAGACTCCTCTTTATGTGTACGGATGTGACGTAATGACTCAATAGAGTCTACTAGCCGAGACTCTTCTTTATGTGTACAGATGTGACGTAATTACTCAATATAGCCGACTAGCCGAGACTCTTCTTTATGTGTACAGATGTGACGTAATGACTCAATAGAGCCTACTAGCCGAGACTCTTCTTTATGTGTACGGATGTGACGTAATGACTCAATAGAGTCTACTAGACGCGACTCTTCTTTATGTGTACGGATGTGACGTAATGACTCAATAGAGTCTACTAGCCGAGACTCTTCTTTATGTGTACAGATGTGACGTAATGACTCAATATAGCCGACTAGCCGAGACTCTTCTTTATGTGTACAGATGTGACGTAATGACTCAATAGAGTCTACTAGCCGAGACTCTTCTTTATGTGTACGGATGTGACGTAATGACTCAATAGAGTCTACTAGACGAGACTCTTCTTTATGTGTACGGATGTGACGTAATGACTCAATAGAGTCTACTAGCCGAGACTCTTCTTTATGTGTACGGATGTGACGTAATGACTCAATAGAGTCTACTAGACGAGACTCTTCTTTATGTGTACGGATGTGACGTAATGACTCAATATAGCCGACTAGCCGAGACTCTTCTTTATGTGTACAGATGTGACGTAATGACTCAATAGAGTCTACTAGCCGAGACTCTTCTTTATGTGTACGGATGTGACGTAATGACTCAATATAGTCTACTAGCCGAGACTCTTCTTTATGTGTACAGATGTGACGTAATGACTCAATAGAGTCTACTAGCCGAGACTCTTCTTTATGTGTATGGATGTGACGTAATGACTCAATAGAGTCTACTAGACGAGACTCTTCTTTATGTGTACGGATGTGACGTAATGACTCAATATAGCCGACTAGCCGAGACTCTTCTTTATGTGTACAGATGTGACGTAATGACTCAATAGAGTCTACTAGCCGAGACTCTTCTTTATGTGTACGGATGTGACGTAATGACTCAATAGAGTCTACTAGACGAGACTCTTCTTTATGTGTACGGATGTGACGTAATGACTCAATAGAGTCTACTAGCCGAGACTCTTCTTTATGTGTACGGATGTGACGTAATGACTCAATAGAGTCTACTAGACGAGACTCTTCTTTATGTGTACGGATGTGACGTAATGACTCAATATAGCCGACTAGCCGAGACTCTTCTTTATGTGTACAGATGTGACGTAATGACTCAATAGAGTCTACTAGCCGAGACTCTTCTTTATGTGTACGGATGTGACGTAATGACTCAATAGAGTCTACTAGCCGAGACTCTTCTTTATGTGTACAGATGTGACGTAATTACTCAATATAGCCGACTAGCCGAGACTCTTCTTTATGTGTACAGATGTGACGTAATGACTCAATAGAGTCTACTAGCCGAGACTCTTCTTTATGTGTACGGATGTGACGTAATGACTCAATATAGCCGACTAGCCGAGACTCTTCTTTATGTGTACAGATGTGACGTAATGACTCAATAGAGTCTACTAGACGAGACTCTTCTTTATGTGTACGGATGTGATGTAATGACTCAATAGAGTCTACTAGCCGAGACTCTTCTTTATGTGTACAGATGTGACGTAATGACTCAATGTAGCCGACTAGCCGAGACTCTTCTTTATGTGTACAGATGTGACGTAATGACTCAATAGAGTCTACTAGACGAGACTCTTCTTTATGTGTACGGATGTGATGTAATGACTCAATAGAGTCTACTAGCCGAGACTCTTCTTTATGTGTACGGATGTCACGTAATGACTCAATAGAGTCTACTAGCCGAGACTCTTCTTTATGTGTACAGATGTGACGTAATGACTTAATATAGCCGACTAGCCGAGACTCTCCTTTATGTGTACAGATGTGACGTAATGACTGAATATAGCCTACTAGCCGAGACTCTTCTTTATGTGTACGGATGTGACGTAATGACTCAATATAGTCTACTAGCCGAGACTCTTCTTTATGTGTACAGATGTGACGTAATGACTCAATATAGCCGACTAGCCGAGACTCTTCTTTATGTGTACAGATGTGACGTAATGACTGAATATAGCCTACTAGCCGAGACTCTTCTTTATGTGTACGGATGTGACGTAATGACTCAATAGGGTCTACTAGCCGAGACTCTCCTTTATGTGTACAGATGTGACGTAATGACTGAATATAGCCTACTAGCCGAGACTCTTCTTTATGTGTACGGATGTGACGTAATTACTCAATATAGCCGACTAGCCGAGACTCTTCTTTATGTGTACGGATGTGACGTAATGACTCAATAGAGTCTACTAGCCGAGACTCTTCTTTATGTGTACAGATGTGACGTAATGACTCAATATAGCCGACTAGCCGAGACTCTCCTTTATGTGTACAGATGTGACGTAATGACTGAATATAGCCTACTAGCCGAGACTCTTCTTTATGTGTACGGATGTGACGTAATGACTCAATATAGTCTACTAGCCGAGACTCTTCTTTATGTGTACAGATGTGACGTAATGACTCAATATAGCCGACTAGCCGAGACTCTTCTTTATGTGTACAGATGTGACGTAATGACTGATTATAGCCTACTAGCCGAGACTCTTCTTTATGTGTACGGATGTGACGTAATGACTCAATAGGGTCTACTAGCCGAGACTCTCCTTTATGTGTACAGATGTGACGTAATGACTGAATATAGCCTACTAGCCGAGACTCTTCTTTATGTGTACGGATGTGACGTAATTACTCAATATAGCCGACTAGCCGAGACTCTTCTTTATGTGTACGGATGTGACGTAATGACTCAATAGAGTCTACTAGCCGAGACTCTTCTTTATGTGTACAGATGTGACGTAATGACTGAATATAGCCTACTAGCCGAGACTCTTCTTTATGTGTACGGATGTGACGTAATGACTCAATAGGGTCTACTAGCCGAGACTCTCCTTTATGTGTACAGATGTGACGTAATTACTCAATATAGCCGACTAGCCGAGACTCTTCTTTATGTGTACGGATGTGACGTAATGACTCAATAGAGTCTACTAGCCGAGACTCTTCTTTATGTGTACAGATGTGACGTAATGACTCAATATAGCCGACTAGCCGAGACTCTCCTTTATGTGTACAGATGTGACGTAATGACTGAATATAGCCTACTAGCCGAGACTCTTCTTCATGTGTACGGATGTGACGTAATGACTCAATATAGTCTACTAGCCGAGACTCTTCTTTATGTGTACAGATGTGACGTAATGACTCAATATAGCCGACAAGCCGAGACTCTCCTTTATGTGTACAGATGTGACGTAATGACTGAATATAGCCTACTAGCCGAGACTCTTCTTTATGTGTACGGATGTGACGTAATGACTCAATATAGTCTACTAGCCGAGACTCTTCTTTATGTGTACAGATGTGACGTAATGACTCAATATAGCCGACTAGCCGAGACTCTTCTTTATGTGTACAGATGTGACGTAATGACTGAATATAGCCTACTAGCCGAGACTCTTCTTTATGTGTACGGATGTGACGTAATGACTCAATAGGGTCTACTAGCCGAGACTCTCCTTTATGTGTACAGATGTGACGTAATGACTGAATATAGCCTACTAGCCGAGACTCTTCTTTATGTGTACAGATGTGACGTAATGACTCAATAGAGCCTACTAGCCGAGACTCTCCTTTATGTGTACGGATGTGACGTAATTACTCAATATAGCCGACTAGCCGAGACTCTTCTTTATGTGTACAGATGTGACGTAATGACTCAATAGAGTCTACTAGCCGAGACTCTTCTTTATGTGTACGGATGTGACGTAATGACTCAAGATAGTCTACTAGCCGAGACTCTTCTTTATGTGTACGGATGTGACGTAATGACTCAAGATAGTCTACTAGCCGAGACTCTTCTTTATGTGTACGGATGTGACGTAATGACTCAAGATAGTCTACTAGCCGAGACTCTTCTTTATGTGTACGGATGTGACGTAATGACTCAATATAGCCGACTAGCCGAGACTCTCCTTTATGTGTACAGATGTGACGTAATGACTGAATATAGCCTACTAGCCGAGACTCTTCTTCATGTGTACGGATGTGACGTAATGACTCAATATAGTCTACTAGCCGAGACTCTTCTTTATGTGTACAGATGTGACGTAATGACTCAATATAGCCGACAAGCCGAGACTCTCCTTTATGTGTACAGATGTGACGTAATGACTGAATATAGCCTACTAGCCGAGACTCTTCTTTATGTGTACGGATGTGACGTAATGACTCAATATAGTCTACTAGCCGAGACTCTTCTTTATGTGTACAGATGTGACGTAATGACTCAATATAGCCGACTAGCCGAGACTCTTCTTTATGTGTACAGATGTGACGTAATGACTGAATATAGCCTACTAGCCGAGACTCTTCTTTATGTGTACGGATGTGACGTAATGACTCAATAGGGTCTACTAGCCGAGACTCTCCTTTATGTGTACAGATGTGACGTAATGACTGAATATAGCCTACTAGCCGAGACTCTTCTTTATGTGTACGGATGTGACGTAATTACTCAATATAGCCGACTAGCCGAGACTCTTCTTTATGTGTACAGATGTGACGTAATGACTCAATAGAGTCTACTAGCCGAGACTCTTCTTTATGTGTACGGATGTGACGTAATGACTCAAGATAGTCTACTAGCCGAGACTCTTCTTTATGTGTACGGATGTGACGTAATGACTCAAGATAGTCTACTAGCCGAGACTCTTCTTTATGTGTACGGATGTGACGTAATTACTCAATATAGCCGACTAGCCGAGACTTCTTTATGTGTAGAGATGTGAGATTTTTAACCCAAAAAAGTTACGGACTGCAGCTTTAAGTACATCCCTCACTGACTACTTGCTAAAAAATATTATTTATGGCCATTTTGTCTCTATTCCTGAATAGTGGGACATCACATTCAGTAAAATAAACGATTAGCATTTAACAAAGCCAAAGTAGACTCATAAACATACTTGTGAAGTTTGACGGGGTCATGACTTCATAGATGAAATCCACTTAAAGATCGTATTAAAAGTGTATTGGAATCATATTCCTGCTAGTTGATTGGCACTTGATGAAAGACTCAGTGAAATTTACAGAAATCAAACACAAGCCACGTGGGCCTCATTCAGACTTAAATTGTTTTATTTAGATCTATAGATTTCTAAGCACAGTGGTTTCCAGTCTCAAGAGATCTTTTTTTAATGAAATATTGAGTTCAAAGACACATGGACCACACAGAGATGTGTGTGTGTGTGTGAATGCTGAAGGCAATAGCAAAGAGGATTGAACACATCAAAGTGAGCACAAATCTTCACATCGGAAACCAGATTACAGCTGGTAAGATTAGCGCAGCGCTAGAAACAAGGTACATACTGTCACTCACAGACACGGAGGCAATTTAGCATCAGGAGAACTTCATTTTCCAAATCAAATCAATCAACGGAAGCTCATGACAAAAGCGTGTGCTTGAAGACAATTCTATTTTCGCCTAGGCCAATAACACAGAACTGCAATGAACCGTGGAGCAATGCTGATGTAGCATATCAATTTACGGGTGTTGTTGCAAACTCAACATTTACTGGTATACCTTTTATTCACATTAATTTGCAAGACAGAACTAAGCTATTTACTTTGAATGTGCGAGACTTCTGATTTATTAGTGCCATGTGCAGGGCTTAACATTAACTTTTCTACTCACCAGCGACTGTGGCTAGTTGTTTTCCAAAGTTACTAGCCACTCAACATTTTCAATGGCCACAATTTTGGCATCCATACCATTGGGGAAAACTGCCATTTTAATAATCTGGCAGCAGGTAGCCTGAACTTAGGGTGAGTGGGACACTTTTTGCCATTGAGATGACTTGGAAAAAGTGTCCCAATCAACCAAATAGATCTATATTAGGCTGCTGTCACTTTAAGACCTGACACACAGATCCAGATTCTTTCTCAACTGTTTACGTTCACTTAAAACACAACTGCCTGTGTTTACGAGAAAGCGCCGCTGGTATCGTGTATCTATTCTGTGGAAAATTAGTACTGGAAGCATTTCAGATCATTATCGATATACGTATCGAAAATAGGACTGAAACAATTAGTCGAGGAAGATATTTTTAAGAATGATTGGAACCAAAGAGTTGTTTGGCACCATTGACTTCTACAGTAAAAAAAAAAAAAAAAAAAATACTATGGAAGTCAATGGTGCCAAAATTCCAATCGTTCTTCAAAATATCTTCCCTTGTGTTCATCAGAAGAAAGAAACTCATACAGGTTTGAAGGTGAGTAAATGGTGACAGAATTTTCCTTTTTGGCTGGAGTATCCCTTTAAATGTAACTTGTTTCAGAACGTACAGTGAACATTAAATTAACATGAATGTTTTCGTAACCAACAAACTGGAAAGTTTAAAACATTCAGAAATAACGTTTTCATAACACATTTTTGTTAGCTGGAGATGTTCATCAGGTGTGTATTTGCAGACTTTAATGAGTTAAGTTTCCATTCCCTAATTTTTAACTGGCTTCTAAACTCTTGCATTTGTGCAAACAAAAGATGTGAAGAAAAAAGATAAGAGGTCACGAGGAGAAACGAGCAGTCAGGAGAAAAGAAAAGTGAGTATTCTCCTGGTGATTTCCAGTAAAACCCTCAAAATGGCAAAACGCTGCAGTACATCACTTAAATGTAGGTATGTTCAGCATTTACTGGACTCTGATTTGGTTTGCTCTGAGATGTAACAGCGAGCAGAGAGGACCTCTGGGATGCGGATTTTCCGCTCAGTCTCATTTGACAACGTTTAGCGTTAGAGTGGGACGGCGCGCCGGCCGGCCTCTTGATCAAATATCGGACATTTCTGTTCTCCAGGAGAAAGAGCAGAGAGATTTGCTCTCACTTTGCCAGACGTGTATATTTTCCGAAGGTTAACAGGCTCGCCGGAGCCCCTCTGAAACTACTCTTAAAAGTATTCAAGTTCGCCTCGTTGCTTCAGAACAGGAGGGGGCCGAAAGACGGGAAAGAGGTGGGGGAAATCCTCGGCACAGGTGCCCTGGGAACGTCGCGAGACTCAGAAACAGCATTTAGCACTTTACCGACCCTCTGTCCATCTTTTTTCGCCCAATGTCTTGGCTGAGACATTTTTCCTAGTCATTTTCCGGCTCTCCTGAGAGGAGAGCAACTGATTGACCAGATCTCTCTGACCACATTCACATCTCAAAGCAAAAAAAGGCGGACGTATGGTATTTAAAAGTTCTGATACATGGAGGACATTGTGCTTAACAGAATCAAATTGTGGTATTTTGCAGGGTTACCAGCATTGAAGATGGTCCTCAGGAGAGAAGAACTGAGTGTGAAACTTGTTAAGAGGAGGAACATCAAAATGAACCATAAATCTGCAATCTTGAAGGGTAGCAGCACTGAGGAAATACTTTTATAAATGTGTGGAATGAATCTATTTTACGAGTTTGGTAGGATATGAGTCAAACTTGAGGAAAGCAAAACGTTTATTGAGATAAACACAGGTTTATGGGACTAGATTAGTAGTATGGATCTGACATCTGACTTTGGGGAATTGGTCTCCATTAGAAATAAACGCCGCAGAGCTTTATCAGTCGGGTGTAAACCGAAGCCTCCTTAATCTCAGAAAAGTATTATAACTTTGGCAATCGAACATTACAAAAAAGTTTTTCATCCTTCAGATTATATAGAATCACTGATCTTCATTTATATTTGTTTGTAGCTTTCCTTAATAAAATGACACTTAAATGATCAAAAAACTTAAACATCCATTAGATCATTTTTATGCAGTTTGTTACAATAAATTGTTTTTAATCAGGTGCCCATGACCCGCTAGGGAGCCTCAATATGGCCTAAAATGATACAAAACAAGCTTTAAAATGAGCTAAAACACACACACACACACACACACACACACACATATATATATATATATATATATATATATATATATATATATATATATATATAAACAAGATGAAACCCTTCATTCATTCTTTGGCATTCAATTACAAATACACTCACACATACACATCAATTACAATACATTATGGTTTGGTTTGTCACATTAAAGTTGCATAACGTATAAACCAGAATATTCCTTTTAAATTGCATTTTACTTAAGTTTTGTGTTCATGTGATTTTCACTTATTTTTTTTTTTTTATTTGCTTCATCACAACCAAAAGAGCATAACAGAAAAACAATCAGAGTTATGTTCTCTCTCTCTCTCTCTCTCTCTATCTATCTCTCTTGACCCTGTAGAAAGTGTTGGATGGTTCAGAGGAGGTCAGGCTAATATCTGTGTGCTCTAATGAAATATTGATAATCAATGATGTGGCTGACAAATGGAGGGTTACCGGGACGACCACGCAATGACACCAGCCTCGTGGCCTGGTAAAGATGAGCAACACAGTTTAATCTGGAGACAGCCAATGAAAATGGTGTGAAATGCTCTTAAAGGTGGCCGCCTAATGTGGGATTATCCCATCACAGGAGTGACAGAGATTAGAAATAATTACAGACATAATCCTAGCAGCTCTGCTTTCCGAGAGAGAGAGGGAATCGGATAGGGATGTGTGTGTGTAGATCTTGAATAGGTCAAGGATGGTAACTCGCCAGAAGCCCAAACACGGGCCGTTTGACCCTGGACAGAAAGCGGAGAGATGACCCGGGCCTCATGAAAGGCTGAAGAGGAGCACAGATGCTTCTTGAGCTGCTGAAGGTGATTGAAGATGAGTGTGACACAGATAAGGAGTTAAACGCTCGGTGTGTGCGAGTGTGTCCTCAGTAATAGTCCTGATAAGTGGATGTGTACTGTGTCGACTCTCTAGGGAGTAAACTCACTCAGATATACATCCATTAAAGAAACACAACAGTGAGAGGCGGTCGAGACGATTGCTTCACACTGGATTTCCTTAAACAACCTCATGCGTTGTAGTGCTGTTAATGGGATTTACAGCTCTCTACCTATGTATCTACAGTATGATGATTAATTGATTAATATTGTAGTCACACTGTTGTAAAATCAACTGTCTGTTGATTTTAACAATCTTTGGATGGTATATTCAAATTCAACAAATTAAAATTAAAATTCTCTCTCTCGCTCTCTCTCTCTATATATTTATATTTGTAAAAAACTATATAAATATATATATATATATATATATATATATATATATATATATATTTGTGTGTGTGTGCGTGTTTTGAGCTGGGACAATACAAAATATACCTTAAAAAGGAGAGATCAGACTGATCTCATGAAGTAGAGTATGTATGACACGCCAATTCGTATTTCCATTTTTGGCGTGCTATCAAGACGCATAATTGCTTTTCAGCGTGTTTATGAATGCCGTTGACTTAACGTTATTACTGTAAATATAAATATATGAGTTACCTCAACCCCGTCCCTAAACCTAACCGTCACTGGGGTTAATGGCATTTATGACTGTTCCCTTGCCATAGGAAAAAAAAAAGATTGCTCCCCAGATGTAGATCTACATTTTGCTTCGTTTCGCGCGGACATTTGACGGCTTGTACAGACACGCGGAATCACTCGGATGTTAATGGCGTAGACATACACGCATACACGCGGATAGCTCAAAATGCATAGAGATAACACGCAACTTGACTCGAAAGTGGCGTGTATGTTTACGCAAAAGTCATGATGTCATGTTGATAATCCATGAAAAGTGTGCATTTCAAAATGTATCCTACTGTATTTAACTAGTTTGCCCCATAACCTTCCAAATGATTCACTGTAATTCACTGCATTTTTGTTTTATTTTGAAACAAAGTCCAAATTATTTGAGTCAGTCCAAATTATTATTTTTTCATATAGGTTTTTCTCCTCAAGCAAACTCCTTAAGTATACAACCACTTCCTGTTATGTCTCTATAAGGGGACTATCACTGACAGAACACCTCAAAACCAGAGGGACTCTGTCAAAATATTCAGAAAAAAGTGAAAAAAAAAAAAAAAAGTGAAATCCTAAACAGCAATGCTGGTTTTATATGTCTCGCAGTCTCTCGCATAATAAAATAATTTCAACCGAAACCAATATTTCAAGTCCATTTATTTATTTATTTTTGCTAAGCAGTCGTGTAATAAGCCGGGCAATGTACAGTAAACCGGTCAGTCATTATTGCAAAATCTCCTTCAGGTTGCCCCATGCGGGGTTTATTTCATGATAATGAACGTCCGACTGTACATTATGCCTTATTGCTTATATTATTCTGAATTTTAATAAATATAAAGCAGTTAGAGACCTCCCAGACTATATGCGGGGCAGGATACACACAGGCAACATTGGCCCACCTATCAACAGCTTTTACAGTCTTGAGCAAACAATTATTATGCTAGCCTCTAATTAAAGCTTACAGTCAGTGGTACGTCCAGCCTTGAAGTCCAAATGTAGACCATGCCACCCCCCTCCATTGCCACGCGTCCCGGCAAACGGCCTGCGCTGTTACCCAGCCTCAAGCCTGCTGCTTGGCGGGAGCAGTCCGAGGCGAGGCTGATCAAAAGCGGGCGAGAGGGTGTTCGTGACGGGCAGGAAGGGGGATAACAGGCCGGGCGGGACAGCGCTGACGCCCCATGGTTCCTGACCGCGGTCGGTCTCTGATGGTCACAGCCAGGGCTGTCGGTAGGGGTGATCGTAACCGCAGGTGCAAGCTCTATATCCGAGGCCTCCATCAAAGAACGAGACGGCCCTGCTGAGAGAGGCCGGAATAACAAGCATCAATGTGATTACACTGATGAGATAGGAGGGACTCACAAAGGACAGTGAGCTGGGCTTGTACCCGAAATGTGACAGGAAGTGAGGTCATGAGTGAGCGGAATCCGTTTGGATTACAGCATCATTTACTCACCCTCATGTAAGAGTCCACGCTTCTGTGACGTAATATCGGGTAGAAGTGCATATCGTCCGCAAAGGGACATTCGCAAGCGCCCTTCTGAAATCTAAAATGACAAATGCGACACCCTACAGTCACGCTAAGTCCACAAGACTGAAGTATCCCATTTGGGACAGAGCCTGATGACTGAATTCTCATTTTTGGACAGCATGCTGTAATATATATATATATATATATAAAAATGTCCGCCGTTAAATGTCCGAGTGATTCCGCGTGTATGCACACGCCGTTAAATGTCCGAGCGAAACAAAGAAAAATGTAGATCTACATCTGGGGAGCGATATTTTTTCCCTGGGATGGTAGGGGACGACTCATAAATGCTATTAGCCCCAGTGATGGGTAGGTTTAGGGACGGGGTTGGGGTAGGTCATATATTTATATAACCAGTAATGTTCCGTTAAGTTAACGGCGTTCATAAACACACTGAAAAGCGATTATGCGTGTTGATAGCACGCCAAAAATGGAAATACGAATTGGTTTGTCATACATACGCCATTTCATGAGATCAGTCTGGCTAGTCAGTTTACTGGTATTTGCATCATTATTTACCACCCAAAAAATGTCTTAAACCAGACGCTAATTTGCTCTGCTATTGGTTGCATTAGTCATGGAACCAATAGCATTGTTGGTGATGGCGCAGTGGATAAGACACATGCCTTTGGTGTGAGAGACCCGGGTTCAAATCCACTGTGAGACACCAATGTGTCCCTGAGCAAGACACTTAACCCCTAGTTGCTCCAGAGGTGTGCGACCTCTGACATATATCAATTGTAAGTCTTTTTGGATAAAAGTGTCAGCTAAATAAATAAATGTAAATAATCCAGCTGCGTCTGTGTTTTTTTATTTACATGTCGTCAGTAGATCACTCTTTCCACTTTCCGCTTTTTTGGAATTGTGCTCTCACGCTAATCTGCCCTGTTTAGTAAATCTACACTCTAAAAAATGCTGGGTTGTTTTAACCCAATTTTGGGTCAAAAATGGACAAACCCAGCAATTGGTTACATTTTAAATGACATTTTTAACCTAATGTTTGAGTTTGTCCATATTTGACCCAAAATTGGGTTAAAACAACCCAGCATTTTTTAGAGTGTAGCCTTAAGTATTTAATAAAAGCTCTTCAAGTACACTGTAAAAAAATATTGTTGGTTTAACTTAAAAAAGTAAGTAAGTAACCTGGTCGCCTTATAATTTTAAGTTCATTGAAATGGAAAAAGTGAGTTAATACAATGAAGGAGAATGATTTAATCATCAGAAACTCAAAATGATATGTTATCTGAACTAAATAAATGATTTAAGTTGATTTGACAAAAGAAAAAATGTTGTGATTACTTATCATGAAAATATTTTTTGTACAGTGTAGCAGAGAGTGAGAACTATTTTTGCACTAAAACAAAATGCAAATGCAAGTTCAACTGAATCTTATGCTAAGTTTGTACAGTGTGTGTGGGGTTGTGTGTGAGACGAGACGTCTCCTGTAGGTGAGGCCACAGTGGGAGGATGAAGAGGATGATCCAGGGTGACGACTCCACCGAGACGCCGGGTACACGGCCTTTGCGTTCCCCTTAGCAGCTTTAATGAGTTTAATCGGGTTCTTAAGCCGGCCGATCCAGCCCGACCCCCCCCAGAGCCCAGCACACAAACCCAGCGGCCCACCACCTGAGAGACACACAATTTGGGCTCTTTTAGCATATCAGCCGGTTTACGCTATCGCTACAGGCCTCATCTCTCCTCTTCTCTGTCCATGTTTATTCATCTTTCCATTGTTGTGTCTGGTTTTGACGACAATGAGACCTCTGCACTACTTTTCACCCTCAGTCAGACCCATTTCTGAATGTGAGCTTATATAACTGCTCCTCAAACATGGTTATATAACATAACATTTTGTAGATTTGCAAAAACCAGAGAGACAAGACAAAAGAGAGCCTCAACAAATGACATTTCTTTTCTGCTAAAACGTCTCTGACTCACACACTTAGCACAGTCATCATCAAACCGGCCAGCTTCATCTATATTTCACGTTAACTTGTACTTTCAAGTACTTTTGCGCAAAGCTTTGATCACTAAAGACAAAAGTCATCATATCCGTGCAAGCGGTTTAAGGTGCGCTCACCGTGAGGGGCTTCAAACCCTCAGAGAAAAGATTTTAACCTCGGATTTTAAAGTCTTGTCTCGGTTAAACATCCCGTCCATCTCACGCATAACCTCGTTTTATAGGACTGGAACACCATGGGAGCTTGAAAAACACAAAGCAGCCAAAATGGTATTTGAACACACTTAAAAAAGTCTAGATAACAAAATATCACCCAACTGGCATCTGCAAGCAAATGATGCGTGAGTTACTGTAACTTTACTTAAAGGGAACTGACTTCTTATACAAATTTTTGGAGTTTGTAAGGGTTTTTGAAATTTGTCTCTTATGCTCTACAACACTCAATTTACATTATCAAAAAAACAGTGAAATTGAGAAATATTATTACAATTCAAAATATCTGTTTTCTATTTGAATATATTTTAAAATGTAATTTATTCCTGTGATTTTCAGCATCATTACTGTTCCAGAAATCACTCTAATATGATGATTTGCTGCTAAAAAAACGTTTATTTAAACAAAATTACAACATTTATTTTATTTATAATTTTTACTGTCGCTTTTTATCATTTTAATGCATCTTTTATTTCTTGCTGAATAAAAAGTATTAATTTCTTACTAAATTAATCCCACTTGGTTCGAAAATTTGTTGACATTCAGATGTACTTTTGAGGGCCAGTGTATACTGAACAATCATATACAAATAGTAACTAAATAGAGAATTTGAGTTTAAAAAGACATGCTTTTTCATGTCACAGTAACGTAAAAATGAACTACAATATTGTATCATACCATATAATGACTTGCCATACTGTAAAATTAATTGTGGTAGTTGTTTGTAAGCTGTGTATTAAATTAATAGAACTACTCAGCGTAATGAAAATATTACAGTATTTTACAGTGTCATTGTTACATATAATAACAGTAAATTATGCATAATTGCTTCAACAAAATCATAACCCTACAGTAAGTACATGCACTCTAAAAATTGCTGGGGTTTGACAAACCCAACTTTGGCTAAAATATGGACAAACCCAGCGATTGGGTTACATTTTTCAATTACATTTTTAACCCAACGTTTGGGTTTGTCCATATTTGACCCAAAGTTGGGTTAAAACAACCCAGCATTTTTAGAGTGTGTAGTTCATTAATATTACTCAGTACTTAAATATATAATTATACTGTAACAATGATACCTTAAAATAAAGTGTTAGAAAATAAATAGCATTATCATGCAGAAATCTCCTAAACCAACCCTCCTGAAAGCAAACGTCAATTTAAACATGCCAAGAATACTGAATTTGGTTATTATTAGTCCCAGAAGCTGCTATATATCTCAAAACACAGACCTGACAGGATGTAAGCATGACATACCCAAAGACTCTATCATACTGATAAAACCCATGTGACAAAACCAAATGGAGAAGAGAGCAAAATAACAAGAAAGAGAGAAGTTTATGGTTTTTGTCAGTGTTTAAGTGAGTGTACTTGACCTTCTGTCTGTTTGGAGGATCTGGTACATGTTATCGACTCCCATTTTCCCCGTCAAACAGCACTCGAAACCCTGTTAGTGCCTCTTCAAATACTTTAGATCAGGTTTAGTTTAAGGTCGACATCTTTCGCTGCTCCTCCCAGGGCAAATCAAGCAGCTTTCTCGCATTTCAGCGGGAGAAATACACGCAAGTTTCAAAGTTGGTTTTTCTGAGCTTCAGATCTTAATGAGACCAGAAAGAGCTCGCCCTACTACCCGTCCTGCCACTCTGTGACAGTGTCAAAGCATTATCGGGAATTCATACAAACATATGGCATTTATGTATTAACACGTGCCAGATTTATTCTTGGCCACTTCCAGGACAATAATCATTGTGAAGCTGTTCAACAAATCCTGTGTGTTGGCTTTCTGAAATGAGAGTGAAAGAGAGAGAGAAACTTCCTCTTCATTCACAGCTTAAGAGTGCCACCCTGTGGACGGAGGCGCTCTGTGGTTCGTTTTAAATGAATCAGATCACATGTTTGTTCTTTTCTTTGTTTGTTTGTTTTTGCTTATTGTTCAGCCGTTAATGAACACTTAAAATGATAAAAGACTACCAGATGGATTGAGAGTCATCAGAGTTTCATCAACCAATAGCCTGAATGCAAAATAATCTTGAGGCACGAGAATGTCTCAATGAGACTGAAAAAAAGAAGTTTAACAATGGTGTTTTTATTGTTGTGAAATATATTTATTATTAGAATTATATTATTTTAAACATCAAATTTCCTATAATTATGAGGATTATTACTATTGTTATTATTAAGCTGCACTGTAAAATTATTACTAATAGTACATCAAGTAAATTATTGTATTTATTTAGTTATTTATTTATTTTTTTCCAAACAGTTGGTCTCCTTCAAATGATTGATAGATAGATAGATAGATAGATAGATAGATGGATAGATGGATAGATGGATAGATGGATAGATGGATAGATGGATAGATAGATAGATAGATAGATAGATAGATAGATAGATAGATAGATAGATAGATAGATAGATAGATAGATAGATAGATAGGAGTTTGTAGAGTTTGTACAAAATACAACCAATTAATTCAAATAAATTAACAAAAATGGATTATATGAATATCAAAACACAATAAACTGTGCTTGATGATTGAAAAAGACAAGATGCTATTGCTGTAGGCCCTATTTATTGCATTAATTAGTTTGATTTGTGTATTTTTGATAAATCAATTCATTATAGCTCCTCATAATTGCTGTATAAAAATGTGTGATTGTTTCAACAACTATTTCAATGTGTTTTCTATTATAGCCAATGTTCACTTTTCCGATTCTCACTTTCAATTGTTTTCTCTCCAGATTCGTGTTGTGTTTTTCTCCTCCGCGCGGCTCTCGGGAGGACCCGTTTGAGAAGACCGGCGTCTGAAGTCACACGTTGGCTTGAGCGAACGCTTGTTTGGGTCAAATCTAAAGTGTCTGAGCGAAACACGGCACACCTAAAGATCACCTGCCTGCCTTTCTCAAGTTAAAAAGTCCAAAATGAAAGCAACAGCAGACCTGTTTAAATTAGCCTTTCCCCCTCGTGGCCTCAAATCAAATAAAACACAACAGTTGGAGTCCAAACAAGTTAAAAGAACGTCCTTGTGGGTTTTATCCACTAAAGCAATAGTAACAAGAACAACCTTCTCAAAGGCTAAAATGTCCCAGCGGTCCAACACTCAATAAAGATTTGGCTACTTAAGAAGGTCGAAACAGCAAGCCATTTAAGGGCTTGACATGGACCCAGCTAGCATGCTGCTTTTACCATCACTCATACCGAGGTAATGCAATTCCTCGCCAATGTTCTGGGCCTCTGATACATTTAGGCTAATGCTTGATGCAAATGACACGGGGACAGATATAAATATAAATGTATCTTCATCACCTGCGTTCTCTCGCTCTGAAAGTCCTCCATCCCCAGATGCCCTGTTATTCACTTTAACACACACACACACACTGCAGTCTCTCCACAACGTTCACTAGCAGAGTCTCCGTTGATGTCAGGGGAGTGAAAGCTCTTTGATTGTTCAACAAAAGGTTGAGAAGAGATAGTGAAGACTTGGACGGACATGAGCTCTGGCCTCTTATGATATTTTCAGTCACTATTTTTTCAATTCTGTCAGGACACACTACACTGAAAACACATGGTGTAGGATTTACTTCAATTTTCACTCAGGAATTGCTGGTCAATTTCACAAATAATTACACTATAAACAATGCTGGGTTGTTTGAACCCATATATGGACAAACCCAAATTTTGGGTTAAAAATGCAATCACAAAATTTACATTTGAAAGTGAAAGTTGAAGTTTGGTTAAAATTTTAAAAGACATTTTTAGCCCAACATTTGGGTTTGTCGATATTTTACCGAAATTTGGGTTGAAACAACCCAGCATTTTTTAGAGTGTAGAAAAATATGGCAAGTAACATTAAATTGAATATGAAATTATTAAGTTGAATGGCTAAAATGGTATTTTCTTGTAAAACGAATTCGAGTAATATTTGTTTTACAACTAACACTCTAAAAATGCTGGGTTGTTTTAACCCAACTTTGGGTCAAATATGGACAAACCCAAACATTGGGTTAAAAATGTATTTTTTATTTTACAGCCCAATGGCTGGGTTTGTCCATATTTGACCCAAAGTTGGGTTAAAACAACCCAGCATTTTTTTTAAAGTGTAATGGCAGAATTGGACACTTTTAAATTGATTTGCAGTACCTAATTTTCTTTCTAAATACACATTCAAGGTCTAATTGTTAATAATTCATCACTTCACAGACTTGTTGTGAACTTGTTACTTCTTTGAAGCAAATCTCCCTTTTGGACAATGCTGCTAATCTAATTGTTTCAATAGTGGGTTGTTTTAACCCAAATTTGGGTCAAATATTAACAAACAAACCCAAACGTTGGGTTCAAAATGTCATTTAAAATTAACCCAGCTTCAACTTTCACTTTTAACTGTGAATTTTTTAGTTATATTTTTAACCCAACATTTGGGTTTGTCCATATTTGACCCAAATCTGGGTTGAAACAACCCAGCATTTTTTAGAGTGCTGCCACATTTGAGTTTTTATTCCATCAGTCTTTTTGCAAATTTGACCCCAAACTTAATTCCTCACTTTCATACTTTATTGGACTATTAGTTAATTAAAAGTTATTTCATGCCGGTTATAAATCATTACACAGATTCATTTTTAATTCATAGGGCTGAGAGGGTAAAAAAGGAAACACTGTCTGGGACCCGATGACTGTCAGCTCGGAGAATAATCACATATCAGTGTGGAGTTCAGAGCGACGGGGCCATTTCACATTCTGACTCTAATTAAAGATGAAACGAGGAGAAGAAATGTTCAACTCGCCCCTCAATCAACATCTGACAGACACAGACCTCACCTCACATTCCCGAAGCCCAACCTGAGCCGCTTCTGAAGTGGTTCACAGTTCTACAGCAGGTCAAACTCACTCCGGCCTCGCGACTGAGGAAGAACAACTCTGTCTGACCACCACGTCAAATACATTTTCTGACAAACCCATTTACGCGACACGTAAGCATCTCTGTATTTTGATAATGGTTCCAATTCACCGGTCAGTTTATTAAAAACCGATCAGAACAAAAACCACAAGAGAGTTAACTCTTTTTATTGGAGCGGTTTATCTCACCTCGCTTTGCAAACATGTTCCAGATTGAGATTTATTTGTCTACTTTTTAAGTAGTGGCACCATATCTTTCAGTATTGGGAATGTGATGAATTTAGCTGCACAGAGGACATAAATGTTTCAATGATATTTAAAATATATGGGATATTAAACAATTAGCATAGAAATCGGACACTTTTAAATGAACAAGAACTCAAAATTGACTTGAGTACATCTTCCAGGTCAATTCAGTTCACAGTATCAAAAAATAAAAGAGTTTTTGAGAATTTTTTTTTTTTTTATCAAAATGCAGTAACTTGCTTTGTCTCTTAAGCAAATTTACTTTACAGGTGAGTTGCCTGTTCTCAATTTCAACTTCTCATATAGAGACATTTTTAACAATCCAATCAATTTCATATGATAAAATGAAGATCAAACACCATTCAAGGCAAAAAGTATGTTTTAAAAAAAAGTTGCCAGGAAGTGATAAGTATATATATATATATATGAAGAGTTCAGATGCAAAAGCCTCTAAGTGCCATTTGAAATTTTCTTCTAGAATGATCATTTTTATCAAGCTTGTATATTTAAGTTCAGTGATTTCACTTAAATGGCAATGATAATTACCTATTAATTGTTATTTAAGTGAAATTACTGAACTTAAATATACAAGTTTGATAAAAATCATCATTAAAGAAGAAAATTTCAAATGGCATTTAGAGGCTTTTGCATCTGAACTCTTCATATATATACAGTAACTACCGTTCAAAAGTTTGGTAAGATTTATTTGACCAAAACTACAGTAACAACAGTAAAATTGTGAAATATTATCACAATTCAAAACTCAGTTTTATACTTGAATATATTTTAAAATGCAATTTATTCCTGTGATCAAAGCTGTATTTTCAGCATCATTACTCCAGTCTTCAGTGTCACATGATCCTTCAGAAATCACTCTACTATGATGATTTGCTGCTCGAAAAAACATTTCTTATTATTATTATCAAAATTGAAAACAATTGCTTCAAATTTTTGAGGAAATAATAATGCATTTTTGTCCAGGATTCTTTGATGAATAGAAAGTTGAAAAGAACAGCATTAAAATTAAAAACATGATTGCTGAATAAGCTATTCATTTCTTACAAATAACAAAACAAAAACAAACAAAAAATCAGTTCACAGCTGGATCAACATTTAATGCAATGACATTCAGACGTTAAGTGTCCAATTTTTGGAAACCATCACCCTTCACATTCATTCCTTCATCCATTTCTAAAAGACTCTTATATAACGCTTATATAACCAGAGCGGCGTCTCTGCGCTCTCATGTTCTACTTATTCAAATGCGTCCCAGCGACTAAATTTCCCTTTGTTTGAATTCTCCTCCAAATCTGCGGAACAAAGAAACAATTATTTTGTTCTTGTTTTGCCGGCCTCAACTTTTACGGCATTCTTTTTGAAGTCGCCCCGCAGATGTTTTTATTTTGTTTGTTTCTCGCTCTGACTGACAAGCTTTGTTTGCTGTTTGTCGACTCTGCATTTGAGGCTGTAGCGCCACGATTACAAGCTTACATCAAAGTTCCTCTCTTCCCCGGCATCCCTGCCCTGCCGGATCCCAGCGGAGCTGTCTGCGCTGACAGCCGCTACGCCTTACATGCGACACCGCGCGCGTGCGTGTGTGTGTGTGTGTGTGTGTGCGTTAAAGAGCGAGAAGTGGGTGCTTCAGGCTGAGGACTCTACAGGTTTTGCTTCATGGCCTTAAGCACTGAGGTTGTTCTCTTTGTTGCGACTGCCATGCGCAAGGAGATAAAGTTGACGCGAAGCTTCCAGGCCGACGCGTTAATCTGGTCATCCCCCAATCCCCTCGTTCCCGCGGCCCTGCTTCAAGTCATGTCGCTAAATCCCCCATATCTCCCTCCCAGGCCCGCGGCTCTTGTGTTCGAACAATGGCCTCTTAGCAGGCCTTGGACTGACGCCCGACTCTGCAACTGTCTCTCTCTCACCCGGACCCTTTTTCCCTTTGTGTGTGCGCGGGTCTTACGGTTCCACGGCGGCGGCGCGTTCGCTTAGAGAAGCGCACACTTGGTGGGCCCCCTAATTTGCGTCTATGAATGTGTATTTTGGAAGACGCAGAGCCGACACGCTAAGATTTCTGAAAAATACATCCAATAGCGCGACGACAAGCTCAGATATCGAATTATTCATGCGACTAAAGCACCTCTTCAACTCGACTCTGTTGTCGACCGAGTGAAAGAGAGGTACGAGAAGACAAACGGGGCATCAGAGTGGCGTGTCGTGTGATGCGGTGGGACAGTCGAGGGAATTGGGCGAAGTCAAAATCTCTCCTCAAATCTCATTTGAATGCTAATTATTTTGGTCAGTTATAAACTATAGATCAAACCCAACGTCCCAGTGGCTCTTCTATAGGTTCCGTCTGGATCCTGAAATATCGTCCCCGGGAGGACGCGAATCACCTTGCTTTCTAACATGTCCCCTGTCTCTGCTTCTTTCATTATACAACACATAACCTATCAGATATTCCTGCTTCTGCTGGCACTCTGGCCTTGTTGCCAGCCATCAGTAAGTGGGGAAAAAAGGCACAAAGCTCGTTTTATCTCGCCTCAGCTGCCGTTCACAGCTCAGTTTTCCTCTCTCATATACTCTCTACGCCACTTGCTCCCTTTCTGTGCTTTTCCCCCACGGAGCGGGGCCGATGTCTTAAGAACTCACAATTCTTCTCGTTTTTATTGAGGTTTTTTGCCTTCTTTTCCTCTCGAATGAAAACACTGCACAAAAGCAGCTGTGTTGGAGACACACAAAGACGACACGACAGAACCACATCGCTCCCATTATACTCAACCAAGCTGTCTACAAACACTAGATTTGTCGCATTGTGTCACATCGCTCGCTTGTGGTGCGTGCAAAATAAATAGTCAGGATATGATGAATGATTAAACAAACTAAGACTCTATTTAATATGTTCAAGACTAAATAATATACATTACTTTCACAAGAAACAAAAAAGCTCAATCCTTACTGGATTTACTACATCAGGGCTTTGAGTCTCAAAGGAAATATCTTACTTCTGCGGTGGATTGGGCCAGTTTGAAACATTTTTATCTCCTAAATTGATTTTAGCAACATATTTTGTGTCGGAAAAACATTTCCATTGTCCATTAAATATAAGAAACACAATTTCACTGGAAACTGATAAAAACATTTGTTGATCATTGCAACTGATGCAAATGATACAATCAAACGTCACTCTCAAATGTGTCTTGGTGACATATTTAAATCAGCAGAATTCACAACATGTTTAATATGCAACAAAAATCCAGTTGGGAAGATATTAATTCACGTGATCACTGGATGTCATCATAACACATCAATCCAAAACTCTCTCACACATAACAGACCATAATATGCATACTATTTTACTATGCACAGCACGTATGCAGATTTTCTGTATGCATACCTGGACTTACAACAGCACAGCAGAGAATAATGCATCCCATAATGCAATGCAGTCAACGTAACCTGATGTTTTATATTAAATTGGATTAAAAATTTCAAATAGTCATTTTTTTTACTTAGCCTATACACATAAATGTCATATGAAATGTTATTCGATTGTGCAAACTGTTCCACTTCATCATTATTATAATTACAAATCTTTTAAAAAGTAGTGGCTAACAGTGAATATTGCACAGGAAACAATTGCTAGTATTGCATAAAAAATATTGGCTGTATCAGGAAAAGCATATAATACTATTACAGTTCAAAAGATAATAACGATACTGTGCGCACTTTGCAGATTTTCAGCATATAATACCTGATGATGCACTAGATGTGCTAAAAATGATCAGTATAAAAGGGAGCACACTAAATGGAGTGCTTGAAAAAAATGCCACATTAAGACATTTTCAATGATTAAAAGTGCAAATAATGGAATAAACATTCTGATAGAAATTAAAGGAATAGTTCACAAAAAAAGAGAAAATTCGGTCATCTTTTACTCACCCTCAAGTTGTTCCAAACCTGTATGATTTCCTTTCTTCTGCTGAACACAAAAAGAAGATGTTTTGAGGAATGTCGGTAACCAAACAGTTGTTGGACCCCATTGACTTCCACACAACTGTTTTTCCTACTATAGAAGTCAATGGGGTCCATCAACCGTTTGTTAACCGACATTCTTCAAGACATCTTCTTTTGTGTTCAGCAGAAGAAAAATACACGTTTGAAACAACTTGAGGGTAAATAATGACAGAATTTTAATTTTTGGGTGCACTATCCCTTTAATAGCTGAATGGCATTAGCGCATTTGTCAACTGTAGCATTTGTAATCTGTGACCTTTAGATTTTCTTTAAGAGCCTGATAAAAAAAAAAGATTTTGCATCAGTTGTTTACCACCCTGTTTACAAAAGTCAACTCTTATTGTTCATCCCCTCAAAGGGATTTACGGTTTCCCAGAAGAAATGCGTCAAGATGCCGTTCATTCTGCTTGATAAAAGTGCAACCTTTCGGAGCTGGTTGCACCGGAGGCCGAGGAGAGAGAAATCGAGGGTCTGCAGCCCCGGCCGGAGTCTGGAGAGGGTTTCCAGCGGTCTCTCGACAGCGTTATCACACTCGGCTGCTGCTACAGCCAGCCGGCGCACAACAAAAACTCATTCTATAGTTATTGTCCGCCCTAATTGTTCTCAAGACTTGAGATAAGTACACTACGTGACAGAGAATTTCCCTACCACCTCCCTCAGTAGCGCGCACACACACACACACACACACACACACGCGCAGTCATTAGCAATGAGCGCGGGGGGAGCGCGTGGCGCGGGCACTCAAAAGCACTTGACTTCCTGCCATCTGAATTAGCGGCTTCCTTTCTTATTTGTTTTGATGGACAAATCGCAAGGCTTTCATCCTTGCATACTTAAAGATGACACCACAAACTGGCAGGCTGCGCTATTGTTCTAGCGAGCGTTTATTCAACGCTGCGGCGGCTCGCTCGCATTCATGCGACTCAAAGGAAGGGCCGCTCCCAATTTAAAGGCGTTTATTAAAATTCAGACTAGCCATTACACGGCAGAGCGCGGGGAGAAACTGCACGAAAAAAAACCCCAACAAGCTGGTTAATCAAAAGTTAATTGTACAATTTTCATGTAGATGAGCACGGCATATACATGACTCCCTGCTCTGCGATTATTGAAATAAATAAACGAGGCTTCTAGAAATGTGGTGGGACTTTGCGGCTGGTAAACAATCAGGCCGAGTTTAATTTGTGGTAAACAAAGTGATTATCCACCGGGGGTACGGAAGGAGAGGCTAAGGTTAAATGAAATTTGCAAATGTACAGATACAAGGCGTTTTGTGTTGGAGTCGAGCAATTATAGAAGCGGTTTAATGAAGCAAGGTCTGGCATCAGGGGAGCCGTTCCGACTTCAGACGACCTACAACCAGTCACACTTCTGAGGAGCACATTAGAGCAAGAACTTCACAGAGAGGGGAAGAAAAGACACGCGTGCATGAATGCTAGTGATGTGCAAAACGTTTAACGTCGTGCATGCATGCATGTTTACGGTCACTGTCCACCTGAAGCATTTCAAGTGTTCGCGTTTAAGCCCACTTTACACTTGCTAACTTCCTTCCGTCTTGTTTACTCGGACGTCCGTCATTGCTTAAGTTGTACAATAGTTCACTTATAAGGGATAGTTCACTTTGAAATGAATTTTTGGTATGTTTTAGCTTACCTCAAGGGCATCCAAGATGTAGGTGTCTTTGTTTCCGCAGTAGTCTCAATTTTGATGTTTTTTAGGTCAAACCGTTATATAATGCAGGTCTATGGTCACCACCTTAAAGAACATGCAAAGAGAAGTCCAAATTAAACATGATTTAATTTCTCGTAAATGTAAGTACACATTGATGGCCTAAGACACGAAACGAGCGGTTTGTGTGAGAATACGAACAGTGTTTATATCTATTTAAAGAAGCATTAAACAACATGGCATATTTAGCTTTTTTCCATACTAAATTACCATAAAACTTGCATTGATTCATGCAACTTTTATACTTTTCATACTTCCAAATTCTCCACAATCTTGTACTGAACAGGATCGATCTACTGTATACTATAGAATATAATGCAAAAATCATATGAACTACTTTTTGGAGTTCAACAACCTCGTTCACATTTGGGAAAATAACAGCAAAGTACCACCATGTGCAACTGAGATATGATAAAAGGAGAGTAACGACAGCATGATAAGCAGGAACTACAGGTTAATATCATACTGTACATCTGTTTTGGTTTGTGTGTTGCATAAATAAGATGATTAATCAAATTTGTTCACTGACATTTCCTTTCTTACACTAAAATCTTACATCCAATTTCTATTTTAGCTTGCTATTCGTTATATTGATTTAAATGTGTGCGTTGGTTGTTGCGTCTCAAATGGGAATAAACGTTTTTGCACGAGCCAGCTAGTTCAATATCTTAACATTTTTGAGAGCATGTCATGAAGCAACACTGCATGTATTTAGACACAATATATATGCATAATCACACACACATGAACAATAAATCCTTCCTTATAATTCATTCCAGGCGACTACCTGCTCTGTTAGGAAATTAAATCCGCTCTCATCTTAAGAGACGGCTTCATTTGTTTTGAACTGCATTTGAACACACGGCCCCATCCGAGAGCCATGTTGGCAGAGCTCGGCCCCTAATGCCCAGCTCTATTAGGGCACAGTCTCTCTACTGGGCTTTGGCAGAAACCATTCCACATTTTCATCCTAACCTCTTGTAGTTTCTTATTCTTTTGTAAGAAATTAGAATTTATTAAAGCACTTTGGACAAAGGCATGCTGAGAAAAGTAAGAGCCAAAGTTGGTCTCTTTAGCCGGATTGGAAGAGAGGAGCGTACGCCTCTGGAGGGACTGAAGTGCCCAGGAGTCAATCTCATTGGGAAGGTCTTAGTTTTAACAGTCAGTCTGAGGATTTCACTGCATAACAATCTCTAAACTCTACACTTATGGACAGAAATGAGCAGATGTATAAACACAACTGACATGTAGGGGTGAACTGGGTCACATACATCATGGTTTAAAAGTTCCCATACATGCTAGCATGACAAAACTTAATGTAGCCTATTTACTAGTCGGCATATAAACACTATATAAAGAAAACACTGTGCTAAAATTCTAAAAATCTTTGTTCACTGAACATTTGACCATAGTTTTTAACGTTTATTTAAAATGACACAAATCCTTTTTATGAATTGTATTGAGAAACCACGAGAAACAGGTCATAAAGATTAAGACCTAGCTACATCTTGGATGCCCTTGAGGTATAACTAAGCTAAAACATACCAAAAATTCATTTCAAACTGAACTATCCCTTTAAGAGCTCGGCCCCACCTATGGTGCATTTTTTTCGCGATACATAAAGAAAAAGGTACTTATTTCATTACTATACTCATTAACTTACATTAATTAATAAAGTCAACGTTAGGCTCTTCCTACACTTTTACCCAACAACCTGAACAAAACAAACGGGAAGCATAACTCACCATTAATGTTTCAGGATGTCAAACATACATAGCCTACATCTAATATCATGGCACTTTGTTGCATCTGTAGGTTTGTTTAAAATAAAACTGCTAACCGAATCGAGTGTGTAAGACATAGACAGTAAAAGAAAGGTGTAAGATTATTTACCAGAGGGGAGCCATTTCTTCACGGAAGTCTCATCATCATTAGGCCTCAGACGCGAGCAGATTGATAAATACAACAGCGACACCTACCGACTGGATAACAGAAATGCAGACAGAAGTCTTAATGACACATTTTTAAACAAAATGCCAAAGGGAGCTACTTTATTTATTATTAATTTATATTTAAAATTAATAGAAAATGAAAAAGTACATTAAAGATAAATACTAGAAAATTTTGATATAATAATATTAGCAATAGGCTATATTATTAGTAGTAAAATATAAAATAATTTTACTGTTGGCTACAGTATGCCTATTGTTTAGACCCATACATAATATATAATGATATTAATAATACATATGAATAATAATAATATAAACATACATTAAAGTGAAACACAAGTACGTGTTTTACATGCTCGTATAGGTCCTGTGTTCACAAGTTCATGGCAATAAAAAAAAACTAACAAGCATCTCCACTAGATGGCAGTAGCTGTGTTGTGTTGATGGGAAGTTTGCTCTGACTTCCAGTTTAGTCCAAAACTTGAACATTCAGCCAGAGATGGTGTTATATTAATGATTTAGTAGCTTTGATTCAACCAAACTCAATGTCCTGCATGACACCATCCTGTCTAGGGTCATTCATTAAAACATTACTGCCTCAGATAGCCCACAATCCTGTATTAAATTAGTTGAAAGAATAACATTCAACATCACATTACCCAGAAATAAGCATTGTGGTCATTTGTACTGTAATTTGACTAAATTCTTTACGTTGTCGCATCATTTCTCGCAGTAAACGGTTCTGTTGCATTTCAAGGGTTTAGGTCAGAACAGTTGTTTCTTTGGATTTAAATTTAAAGAAATTCTTTATTTGTGTTGATTAAACCTTTATGGCTTTTAATTATTTATTATGACCATTTTGAAGTTGACCAAACCCTTAGCATTTTTTTTATTGGTTTATTTATTTTAATATATATTAAACATTTTGAAGATGACTGAACCTAAAATCATTTATCAATTTATTTATTTTTATTAGACATTTAAAAATGGATCACTTAATTAAATTCGTTTTAAATTAATTTTTATGTGATATTAATTATTAATTATACATTTATTGTAATATTTTATGACACGTTTTTAAGTTGATTAAACCTTTATTTAGTCGTTTCATATTTCAAATAATTATTTTATTATATATTTTTTAAACCCGTTTAAAGCAAATGCAAAATTTGCCATTTAGATGTTTATTATTTAATATTTAAAAATGTATTTAAACCTTTATTGAGCCATTTTAATATTATTTCATCGTATGGAAAAGCTGATTAAACCTTAATTGAGCAAATAAACCCAACAAAAATAAGACGCAGGACAACGATGTGATTTCATAATGCATTTGTTCATGTATTTGTAAATCCTTGGCCTCCTGCAAGGCAAACAATCGGTGATGTGTGTGCTTTAAAAACCTGTGCCGTTTTTCTCAGCATCATTCTCAGGGAAACAGAGGCAGGACGTTTAAGGTCAGAGGTCACGAGTCTCATACAGTTGCTGTTTCTGTGCAAGATCATATCTAATATAAATTCTTGCTGATGTTAAACCATGAAAATGTGTTTGTGCCTTTCTCACCAATAATACTTGGTATAATACCAATAAAACTCGCTCTCTCAATGTGATGGGTGTTGTATTTTCTGCTTGGCAAACAAAAGTTCTTAAAAAGTTCACATTTGCAATGGCTGATGAGCACAATGTTAAAGACAGGAATAAAAAAAAAAACTTTTTTGACAATGATATCTTTCATAAAATGTAAGACAACAACTCTGCATCTAATAAATAAAATGGCATGGGACATTCACATACATGCGTTATCTCGCAGGATGTCCTGTCTGCAACAGTGCATAAATACATACCACCTGGCTACAGCTTTACAAATTCTACACCAATCGCTTGATAAAAAATAAAAATAATTAGTCGAACAAACAAACAAACAGACGAAACACTATTTTACAATAACAACAGAAGCCCAACTGGAATGGATCCATCATCAGAGAGATGATTTAAGACCGAAATAAAATAAAATAACCCATTTAAATATATTATAAAGGAGACGGAACAATGTACAGTTTTTAAAACTTTAGTAGCCTTAGTATATTACAGATAGATATGGTCATTTAGTAACATTGAGGAGAAGTGCATAGCAAAATAGAGCGCAATTATCTTCCAGTCGCGGTGTAAAATCCTGATCGACTGACGTGTAAAAAAGCATCAAACTCAAACATTTAAGGCAGATCAGATCATTTGAAATTGGCATAGTCTGAGAAAATGTCGACAAAGTCCTGTACCACTCTGTAGCAGAAGTCATACTGTTCCTGTGGGCGGAGAGAAACAACAATCAGCAAGGATTCATTCAAGCAGGTTATTCAGAAATATTGAGAAAATGTGGTAACACTTTACTATGACAGTTATCAAATATGATAATTACGTCAGTTGTTATTTTTTATGTTATTTTTTATGTACTTTTATTACTGCTTTTCAAATCTTTTCTTATATTTTAATTATATAATAATAATCATAATTTAATCGATTACGTATTAATGAATCGTTTATCTTGTTGTTTCGTTTTTTTTTTATATTACTTTATACTTTTTAAACAGCACATACTTTGGAATTGACATTAATATCACAACCATGATTCTAATAATTGTTTTAATCGTACTAATTTAATCAATATTACCAATTTATTTATACTAATAATGCATATTATGTATTTATACAATTAATTTATTATTCAATTCATGTAAAATTGACATTCAAAATAGAATATTTGTATTATTTAATTAATATATATTACTTGAATTAAACATAATAAAATTCACAAATTAAAACTGCCTTCAAATCCCATAAGACACTTTCAGAATCCTGTCATTTTGACACTTTTTTGGGGGTGAAAATAACAATTTACCTATTTTTATATAATTAAAATATATTACTTATATAATATATATTAATATATATTACTTGATTAATATATATTACTTGAATTAAACATAATAAAATCCACAAATTAAAACTGCCTTCAAATCCCATAAGACATTTTCAGAATCCTGTCATTTTGACACTTTTTTGGGGGTGAAAATAACAATTTACCTATTTTTATATAATTAAGATATATTACTTATATAATATATATTAATATATATATATATATTACTTGATTAATATATATTACTTGAATTAAACATAATAAAATTCACAAATTAAAACTGCCTTCAAATCCCATAAGACACTTTCAGAATCCTGTCATTTTGACACTTTTTTGGGGGTGAAAATAAAAATTTACCTATTTTTATATAATTAAAATATATTACTTATATAATATATATTAATATATATATTACTTGATTAATAAATATTACTTGAATTAAACAATGAAATTCACAAATTAAAACTGCCTTCAAATCCCATAAGACACTTTCAGAATCCTGTCATTTTGACACTTTTTTGGGGGTGAAAATAACAATTTACCTATTTTTATATAATTAAAATATATTACTTATATAATATATATTAATATATATATTACTTGATTAATATATATTACTTGAATTAAACATAATAAAATTCACAAATTAAAGTCAAAATGCAGTATTCTAGCAGAAATGATGATTACTGTGTTTATAATGTTGTGTGTGTAAATGGATAGTGGATATGAAGTGTGTGAAGGTTTGAACTGACCACTGTCTGCACCATGTGTGGCCGCTGCATTCGTAAACTTTTCACAGTCTGAAACACATCCAGCAAACCCTCGGCTTTCACTCGCTCCAGAATATTACTGAGAGCGATAAACGTACCGGTCCGACCCGCTCCGGCACTGCAGAATACACACACACACACAAAAACAAAAAGACATGACAGTCGAGTTAGGAAAGTGCTGGTTGAACAGCCCTGTTATTACCTTATATTACCCAGTATTCTCTTAGGTAAGTACACCATAAGAACATGCGAGTACATGTACTGTAAAATAAAGTGCAACCTCCGGTCTCCTGTCAGACGAGCGTTTGCAGGAGAGACGCTGTGACGTGACGTAAGTGCATTGTGATGTTCGCGCGAGTAATATTGTTAAAGCACTATTTGGGTAGACAGGTTTGGGTATGCGTTATTTCTCACATGAACTTCACAACGCACTTGTGACACGAGTCACATGCATTGTCAAAGTTCATGAAAGTTACCAGGCAATTGGCAACTTTTCTCAGATTTATGAGGGTGATACTTTTATGGTTTGAAAACAGAAATCTGAATAAATGCGGAAAAAATTGCATCCCTGTGACATTCTCTGACATTAGTGAACTGTGAACATGTTGATAAATAATCTCACTAGGTATTTCAAGAAAATATTTGATCTCAAAAGGGTTTGGATGGCAAAACAGTTTGGGAAACCATGATCTACAGTATGACTTATTTTAGGATGTGGTTCCATTAAAAGGAACTGTTGCGATTGCTCTGTTAGTGCGGTTCATATGAATAAGTGTGAACGCTGCCATCTGAACCCTGGTGACACCAAACAAGTGGACCGAGACTATCTGTCCGCTTCCAAACAAACTCTGAAATATGAACACAACCCGGAGCAAAGACACGTAAACGAGCCAAAAGCTGGGATATGATGTCACCAGATGCGACCCTAAAAAGGCCCGAATGCTCAAGCATAGCTGTTTTTTCTCATCATAGACGTGATGTTGCCGATCATAGTTCAGTACAGGCGTCAGAACCACGTCTCGTCGCCGCAGATCTGTGTTTGTGTGTGTGTGACGGAGGGATTGCTGCTGCTGTTTTGACTCATTTACACACTTTATAAGCTCTTCACGAGTTCCCAGCTGGTCAAAATGTCATCAAATGTAGGCTATGCACATACAACAACGTGTTTAGCCCAAAACACAGCATTGTTTTCAATGTTCGCTAAGTTCTGTCGCAAAATGTATGTAATAAAAAAATGACCAATCAGGTTGTGAACATGTCCCTATGCCTTAGGTTCGGTATCAAAATGCCAATGTGAATGCTAAGACCAGGACTAAATGGTTTTTTTTCTTTGCTAGTTTTACCTGCAGTGCACGGCGATGGGGTGGTTGCCCGACTGCTGCTGTTGTTTCTGCACCGATGCGATGATGTCGATCATCCCTTTTCCTTCGGCTGGGATTCCGATCTCTGGCCAGCCGTGGAAATGAAAGTGCCGAACCAAACGTGTCTGTTTCTCCTGTTTGGAAAACACATACACACCAACATACATTACAATTCAGCCGACTGGCCACTAGTGATATATGTCTCACGACCAGTCTTAGTTCTCGACTTTTTCTCGGTCTCAACTTGGTCTCAGCTTTGACTTAGTCTCGACTTGGTCTCCGTCTCAACTTGGTCTCGGTCTCGACTTGATCTCGGTCTTGGTCTGGACTTGTTCTTGACTTGGTCTCGACTTGGTCTTGGTCTTGGTCTCGGTCTCGACTTGGTCTCAGTCTCGACTTGGTCTTGGTCTCGACCTCAAGTTGGTCTCGGTCTTGGTCTCGACTTGTTCTTGACTTGGTCTCGACTTGGTCTCAGTCTTAGTCTCGACTTGGTCTTGACTTGGTCTCAAGTTGGTCTCGGTCTTGGTCTCGACTTGTTCTTGACTTGGTCTCGACTTGGTCTCAGTCTTAGTCTCGACTTGGTCTTGACTTGGTCTCGGTCTCGACTTGGTCTTGGTCTCGGTCTCGACTTGGTCTCGGTCTTGGTCTCGACTTGTTCTTGACTTGGTCTCGGTCTCGACTTGGTCTTGGTCTTGGTCTCGATCTCGACTTGGTCTTGGTCTCGACTTGGTCTCGGTCTTGACTTGTTCTTGACTTGGTCTCGGTCTCGACTTGGTCTTGGTCTTGACTTGGTCTCGGTCTTGACTTGTTCTTGACTTGGTCTCGGTCTCGACTTGGTCTTGGTCTCGATCTCGACTTGGTCTTGGTCTCGACTTGTTCTTGACTTGGTCTCGGTCTCGACTTGGTCTCGGTCTTGACTTGTTCTTGACTTGGTCTCGGTCTCGACTTGGTCTTGGTCTTGACTTGGTCTCGGTCTTGACTTGTTCTTGACTTGGTCTCGGTCTCGACTTGGTCTTGGTCTCGGTCTCGACTTGGTCTTGGTCTCGATCTCGACTTGGTCTTGGTCTCGACTTGGTCTCGGTCTTGACTTGTTCTTGACTTGGTCTCGGTCTCGACTTGGTCTTGGTCTTGACTTGGTCTCGGTCTTGACTTGGTCTCGGTCTCGACTTGGTCTCGGTCTTGACTTGGTCTCGATCTCGACTTGGTCTCGGTCTCAACTTGGTCTTGGTCTTGACTTGGTATTGGTCTCGACTTGGTAGTGTCTTAGTCTCGGTTTAGGCGGTCTTGACTACAAGTCTAGTGGCCACCACATATCAACTTCAAAGGTAAACCAAAGTCTCGACTTGGTCTTGGTCTCGACTTGGTCTTGGTCTCAAGTTGGTCTCGGTCTTGGTCTCGACTTGTTCTTGACTTGGTCTCAGTCTTAGTCTCGACTTGGTCTCGACTTGGTCTCGGTCTCGGTCTCGACTTGGTCTCGGTCTTTGTCTCGACTTGTTCTTGGCTTGGTCTCGGTCTCGACTTGGTCTTGGTCTCGGTCTCGACTTGGTCTTGGTCTTGACTTGGTCTCGGTCTTGACTTGGTCTCGGTCTCGACTTGGTCTCGGTCTCAACTTGGTCTTGGTCTTGACTTGGTCTTGGTCTCGACTTGGTAGTGTCTTAGTCTCTTGACTTGTTCTTGACTTGGTCTCGGTCTCGACTTGGTCTCGGTCTCGACTTGGTCTTGGTCTCGGTCTCGACTTGGTCTCGGTCTTGACTTGGTCTCGGTCTCGACTTGGTCTCGGTCTCAACTTGGTCTTGGTCTTGACTTGGTCTTGGTCTCGACTTGGTAGTGTCTTAGTCTCGGTTTAGGCGGTCTTGACTACAAGTCTAGTGGCCACCACATATCAACTTCAAAGGTTGAAATGGAAATGCATGCAGTGTTAGCATTGACAATGCAAATGAGATCATAATGCGCACTCACCGGGCCGTATGTGAGCACCAGATCTCTGAGGCTAAACGTCTCGCACAGCGTGTCTCCTTTAATCTCCACTGTGAAGTCCCCGTAAGTCACTGAATCCTCAGAAGGCCAGTACTGAAAACACTTGTCCTGCAACACACACACTCCAAATGACAAAGCTGACAGGATCGATCTATTCTTGAAAGTTGTGTGAGAGTGTATGCACAACTGGATTTGTAACGTGTGTGTTTGTACCTGATCTCTCTCCTGCAGTTCTGTTAGCATCACAATTGAGTGACACTTCCATTCCCAAACCATCCTCCAGAAATCATCCACCGTGTGTGACAGAGGACCCTGTGTGGCGATGAAATAGTCCTTCTGCCGGTACCCCTGGAAAACATAAACACATGAGATATATATATGAATAATGCATACCAGGATCAAAAATACAAAAATAAAAACCGTAACTTGACCGTTTATTGGGAAATGCAACATAATGCATGGTTTGAATCGAATTATAAGAATAACAGCCTTACCCTCATTAATGTAAGAGACAAAATAAAGTAATTCTTTTATTCAGCAAGGGTGCATTCGTTTGATTATATAGGTGACAGTAAAGACATTTATAATGTTAAAAAATAACTGTTTTCAACATTGATGATAATGTTTATTGAACACCAAATCATCATATTAGAGTGATTTCTGAAGGATCATGTGACACTGAAGACGATGCTGAACATTCAGCTTTGATAACACAAATAAAATACATTTGACTATATTTAAATAGGAAACAGTTATTTTGAATTCGTAATAATATTTCACAAGTTTACTTACAGCAATGTTAACCATTTCATTCATATATCTACTAAAAAAACATCCGACAACTCTTTTCCAACAGCTTTTATCTCAGTGGAAGTTCATTACAAATCTATCTAGGATCCATTGTTTTTTTACCATTTGACTTGTTCAAATGGGAAAATAGCTAAATAATGCTACTGGACAAAAATATAATAATGTAAAATACAGGTTTATGGTGGGTAAGAAATATTTGTGGATGGTAAATTGGCTAAAAGTTATTTTTGGACCCAGTCACAGACTTTCTGAATTTTTCAAATGAAAACATTAAAATTGTCCCTGTTTACTTTCTTAACAAGTATCCCTGGTCTTGTGTTGAAAGAAAATAATGTTCATTTCATCATGAGACGCCTCTGAAGCTTGAAAATAGTCATTAAACACTTACATCAATGAAAGATGCGTTGACATAATCGGTGAACTCCTGACCTCTTTTCATCGATAGGATGACTCGGTTAAAATCATCTGAGAAAATGAATGAGAAAAGACATCGAATGAAACATAAATGACCCGATTGACATGTAGCATAAACGCTGTGTTTTGAACTGCATGATTCACGATTACAACTACAGGCACAAGCAGAACCGGAAAAGGAAGAGAGATTTCTGATTAACTTCCTCATAAACAAAGCTGAGCAGCACAACAACATGCATTCGGCAGACAGAGAGAAGGTCCATTCAGATTACACTCTTCAAAAACTTTCTTCAACTATTATTTAACACTGTCTTTTAGATTATCAGGCATTTAATTCACTCAGGGTTTTCGATCTTCACGAGTGCAGAAGATCTGAAACTCACATGGAATGATCTGAAGGACTCTGTTCTTCTTCATGTTGGCAGGCAGGTTTCCCGTCCTCATGTTTTCCTTCATAATACGCATGTTTGTCAGTTTCTGAAAAAACAGAAATCCCCCCACCGCCCCAAAAAAAAAAAAAATCAATCAACAATTAAACAACTAGGCATGCGATGGTAACAAATTTTCATTTCACGATAAGCTTTTATTACAGTTTTATTGCATTATCACATTATCGAATTGAAGTGTTGTCCTCTAACAGGTTTAATATATTTTAGGGCTGTCAAACGATTAATTGCATCCAAAAAAAAAATTGTGTTTACATAATATAGTGGGTGCACTGTGTATAATTATTTTGTATATATTATGAAGAGTTCAGATGCAAAAGCCTCTAAATGCCATTTGAAATTTTCTTCTAAAATGACCATTTTTATCAAGCTTGTATATTTAAGTTCAGTAATTTCACTTAAATGACAATTAATAGGTAATCATCATTGCCATTTAAGTGAAATTACTGAACTTAAATATACAAGCTTGATAAAAATGATCATTTTAGAAGAAAATTTCAAATGGCACTAAGAGGCTTTTGCATCTGAACTCTTCATATATAAATACACACACATGCATGTATATTTAAGAAAAAAATATTATTTATATATAAAATATTTATATTTATTTATAATATAAATTATATATAAATCTATATGCAGTATATACATGAAAATATTTCTTAAATATATACAAGCATGTGTGTGTATTTATATATATATATAAAATAATTATACACAGTGCACCCACATATATTTTGTAAACACAAACTTTTATTTTGGATGCGATTTAAATGTCAGTAAATATCCTCACCCTAAACTCCTCCTCCAGGCCCACGCGGTCAAGTGGAGCATTGGTGTTGTGGAGTTTCTGCAGGTGTCCCTCCAGAGAGGACACGTCCAGCTCTGTGTCCCCGTACAGGAAGTACTCCAGCAGAGCCTGATAGATGAATGCGTACTGCAACTACAACACACAGAACACCTTTAAATATGCATGACTTTTATGTAGGTAACTGCTTTAGTCACCTGTTTTTTTTTTTTCTGTAATGACAATAAAAAATGAAGTAGGTAGAAGAGGAATTATACAAAAACCAACTCACATCTGTCTGAATGAGCTGTGATCTCTGCTCGCGTATCCGTGACACGAAACCGGAGACGTCCACCTTCTGTTCTGTGTACATCATGTCAATCATGGCATCAATGACGATGAACGTTCCTGTCCTGCCCACGCCAGCACTGAAACAGAGACACAGCACAGACATGCCATTATTCACAAAACCAACACCGCTATAGATCATCTTTGCTGCTCTTATTGTGATTCATTAGTGCAAAAAAAGCCTTTATGTAAGATGCATTATAAATTATTATTATATTTGTATGCAATAATTATGCCTTGTAATACACCTTATTTCATTGTGTGATCTCATGAATAATTGTAACCACAGTTACTTATGTAACAACTTCAAAACGTATAATGCATCAAACAACAGGATTTGACAAGAAATCTACAAATTTACCAAATTTGCCTTTTTCCTTTGGTTACAATTATTTATGATAGGATATAATGCATTATTAATAATATAATATAATATAATATAATGCAAATACATTTATGATGCAAAATACAATAAGTAAAGTGTTACTAAAACATTTTATCCAAACACATATACAGGAACCAGTTTTTCACTATATAAATTCATATAATATAAATAATAATCAAAATATCAATGATCTTGAGGGATAAAAATTAAATTTTCTATGAGAATATGTGTTTATATATTGCATATATTAAGACATATTTAAAAATATGACATTTTTATTTATTTATTCATCATGTTGAAAACAAAAACATGCAAAACAAGAAAAAAATAATTTTCTATCAGAATATGTTCAAATATTGCATATAAAAACATACTATATTTATAAATATGACATTTTTTATTTATTTATTCATTTATCATGTTAATATGTTGACTTTTCTTCTTTTTTTGTGTGAATCCAACATGGCAATTTTTTCGTATACTTATTTTTTTAGTTCGAAATTGTTTGTGTGTGAGACACCATGAAACAGCTTTCGTAAAGTCTTCACTTCAAATTAATTCACAATAATTGCAAGTGAGAAATAAAATATCTACAAACACAATGACAAACACACACATTTTCCCTCGCCTTATTCTAATCTGAACACTAGAGGGCATGAGTGATCAACCGAACTTGACAGGAACTGAAGTGTTCTGCATTATTGCTGACGCTGTGTTTGGTTGTTTAGGACACACACAGGATGAGGACAGACGTTCAAGACTATGACACACACACACACACACACACACACACACACACACACACACTGATCACGAGCAGACAGACAGGACATTGTGTCATGAAACCCAGGCGTTGACCTCCATGAATTCACTTTATGAATATGACCAATCAGCAGCCAGAAAGGACCTTCCTTCACCTAATTCAAATCACATGCTAATTGTTCTGAATAATGTCTATCATTGTCTGACCCAATTAATTATGCATGCATGACTGACGCAAAAGGGTCTGCAAGTTCTGAAAAATTATTACTGTGGATGGAAGTTATGTAAAATTTGTCCTTTTTCCGAAAGCTGAAATTCAAATGAGCACTTTCATTCTGCAAGTTATTGTTACTGTATAAAGTAAGAAGTTTGGCAATGAAGATCTGGCTCTTGATAAAACTGAAAATGTCAAATCTGGAAAATAAAAGCTTTTTGATCAGATATAATTGTTTTGACCTTTATGGCATTAGAAATATAAAATATTAGCTATATTATAACATGTTCTAAAGTAAATGTGAGTGTTTTTGCTTGTGCAAATGTTGCCGCCCCAATGCTAAGTTTATGACTTATTGTGAAATAGTTTTTAAAAACAATTAATTAGAATGATGTTATCATTATATAATTTCTCATTTTATTTTCTATAATCATTGTCTGCAGCTAACCTGCTTTGAACACAAATATAGTATTATAATATTACTTTTTCATTTTATTAATGATCCATATTGATTCGTTAACAAGTAATAAAACATGAAATATTGTTTAAAGGAGTAGTTCACTTTAAAAAAAAAAAAAAACTTTTGCTGATAATTTACTCACCCCCATGTCATCCAACATGTCCATGTCATTCTTTCTTCAGTCGAAAAGAAATTAAGGTTTTTGATAAAAACAAAGGATTTTTCTCCATATAATGGACTTCAATGGGAACCAAACGGTTCAAGGTCCAAAAGACAGTTTCAGTGCAAACTACAAACTGTTCAAAGGGCTTTAAACGATTCCAGACGATGAATAAGGGTCTTATCTAGCGAAATGATCGCTCATTTAAAAAAATTAATTAAAAGTTTAAGTTTTATAAGCTTAAATGGTCGCCTTGCTCTGTTCTGTGATGCGCGTCCGTGACTCTCCAATTCGAACTTGTTCATCAAAATGAACAAATCTTTTTTCGAGTCATTAGGTTCATTCAAGAAACGAATTGAACGAATTGACCTGGAAAAAGATTTTTTCATTTTGATGAACAAGTTCGAACAGGAGAGTCGCGCATCACAGAACAGCAAGGCGAGCATTTGAGCTTATAAAACTTAAACTTTGTTATTTTTTTTTTTAAATGAGTGATCGTTTCGCTTGATAAGACCCTTATTCATCGTCTGGAATCGTTTAAAGCCCTTTGAAGCTGCACTGAAACTCTCATTTGGACCTTGAACCGTTTGGTTCCCAATGAAGTCCATTATATGGAGAAAAATCCAGGAATGTTTTCATCAAAAACCTTCATTTCGACTGAAGAAAGAAATACATGGACATCTTGGTTGACATGGGGGTGAGTAAATTATCAGCAAAAGTTTTTTTTTTTTTTTTAAAGTGACATTTAAACGAACATTTATGAAAAGAAGCAATTTTGAATGTGAATTAACTTGTATAGTAATGTATTGAGAATCGCTAAAAAGGCAAAAAAAATAGTGACATGAAAGTTTTGAGCCGATCATTATAAAACAGAGAATACGACACAGGTCCGATAAAATGTGGTGCATGTTTGCATGACGAGATTGCAGACTAAAACTGGTCGCACTTCACACCTATCATTCTTCATGCAAGAAGTGTGACTACAGCTTTAGTTCTCGCCTGACATTAAGATCCTGCTGAAGGAACACCCACCTGCAGTGCACCACGATGGGCCCGGCGTACGACGGGTTCACCTGCTTCACCTTCTTCAGGAACTTGAGCATGCCGATGGGCGAGAAGGGAACGCCGAAGTCAGGCCAGCTGGTGAAGTGAAGCTGCGTGACCAGACGGGGAGTTTTGGTGCCGTCGCTGGCCTGCTGTGGTCACACACACACACACAGGAAGGAACATATATACATGTTCACAAGTCACAAAATCTCTGTGGCTACATTCTCACAGAATAAAGTGCAAGAACAATCCTTAATCCATTATATCAAGAGACATTTCATCTACAGCTCACATGAAGATGACTTCAGTGTTTTCACACTTACATATTGCACACAGAATTTGCGTATGGTGTAGTCCACCAGTACTGTAAAGTCTTCCACGGCGACACGCACGTTACCGTACGTCCAGCATCCCTGATCCGGCCAATACTGATAACACTTATCCTACAGACAAAAACAGTGTGTTCACAATAAGATTATCATATACTGTAGATAACATCATTTTTAGCTTATTTATTTAATCAAACAGTCATAATTATGTTGACCATGGTAACAAAGGAGGAGTGGGAAAATGAACAAAGGAAAGCAGGAACTGATGAAATGCAAACTAAAAGTCCATAATAAACATTGTGACAATGTATAAATAAATGTAAAAAAAATATGTTGTTTTTGTAGAAAATAAAAATATAGCTGCTTATATAGTTACCATTATTTTAAATGATCTCGTATTCAATATTTTATGTACTAATAAATAATAAATAAATAAATAAAAACAAAATTGCTGCTAACCTACACAGCTTTCATAGTAAAAAATAAATGAAATAAATGTTTCTTACTTGTATTAGATAAATGTAATTATAAACAAATATTTAATAATAAATTAATTAATTTACAAATAAAAAATATATTAACAAAAATCCTGCTTACCTGTACAAGTTACCATTATTTTTATTTATTTTTAATTATTTTTTTTTATTTTAATTTTAATATTATTCTTCCTTTTACTAAATAAGTATATCAATAATAAATAAAAACAAAGTTCATAAAAAATTCTGCTCAACTGCATTCATTTCCTAATACGAATTTACTCTTATTTTAGTAATCTTTTTGTAATCTTCATATTATTCAAATAAATATATATTTTTTCTTAATCAATAATATATATATGAAATAAAATATATTTTCTTACTTATAAATAATGTATAAATAAATAAGTAAAGTTAACAAAAATGTTGCTAACCTGTACAATACATATATAGCTACCATTATTTAGGTTAGTTTATTTCTTCTATTCATACTATTTGAATGTACATGAACTAAAATATATAAAAAAGGAAATTTTCTTCTAATCGATCTAAAAGCGAGAGCATGTCACAAGGTCAAAACATGTAGTTCTGTAGATAAAGTTAAACGCATTACATGCCAATCCTATAGAGTAAATCTGTCTAACACCGCCACAGAACAGCTGTAAGTGCATTAGAGTAGTAAAGGTGACTTTTAAGACACCAGGATGCTAATCTGAGCTCTTAAAACAGCCCGTCTGTCAATCAGCATTACCCAGCCCGAGAGCATTATTAATGAGAGTTTGCAGACTAATTAGGTTAAAGCCAGAGCTTTATCAGCCATTATTAAAATCATCGATTCCAAGCCCTACGCAAAGCTGATGTTAATCTCCTCTACGTTCTGTGTCTCATTGATTCGTCTTTCCAGAGATGCTCACGGCCGTGATGGAGAGGAAAAGGCCTTGTGACACCTGAACATCATGAACACACTCCATGATGATCAACAGATTAGATTTGCAAAAAAAAAAAAAAAAAAAAAACTCATTTGAAATCGAATAGATTTATTAAAATGTGATTGTATTCACATTCGGATGCCTTTTTTAATGTAATTTGGCATAGGTATGTAAGGGGACTCGAGGGGAAAACATGTTTGCATCAACCAAATGCATATATATGTAATATTATGCTTATATATTGCTACATCTAGCAATAAGAAGCCATGCAGCAAATGTAATTCTGACATCAGATTTATTTCCAGATCATCATATTTAACTGGTTTGATGACCAAAAAAGGAAATCCAAAAAGAAGATACACACCTCTTTCCTCTCTTTCAGATTGGTTAGCATTACAATAGTGGCTGATTTCTGTTCCCATATCATTCTCCAGAAATCTGCAACCGTGTCTTGTTTCGGACCTGAAACACAGACGTCATCTTATCCAGTTTAATTATGTTATGTTATGACTGCTCGCCAAATCTTATTTTTATATTCAGATGCACTCACCTTGTGCTGCAATGAACTTATTCTTATCTTTATAGCCCTGGGGAAACAAGGTATGAAACCACTTTTAAAAAAAATTACTTTAGATATTACTTTAAACTTTTTTGACTATTGCCAAAACAGGGTGAACAAATTGATGAAACTTTACTCGAAGCCTTTACGTATAATGCATTATATTCATAAAGTTTGTCATAAATAATTGTAACCAAAGGTAAAATGCATTATAATATTTGCAGATTCTGAAATCAGTTGTTCGATGTGTTTAATGCATTGTACTTTCTATGAATATATATAATGTATTACAACTGTGGTTATAAATATTCATACGATCATAGAATGCATTATAATGTGCATTACAAGGCATTATTAATGCATTTAAAATACTTGTATAACGGCTTTAAGTAAAGTGTTGCCAAAATGTTAATAATTTGGAAAAAGTTTCTTTACTAAACAATGCAATGCATCATCATTTGCACCATAATTATATGTAATAATAATAAAAAAAACAGTTTATTGCTGTTTCTCATGCTCAAGAATTGTATTTTGAACAAGAAATGCATGTTTAAACAATTCTGACAATAGAGTGCTGCAGGCGTGATCGTGTTTTACACAGGCGTATTTCATTTTAAAAGTAAAATAAGGTCTGTGGTAGTAAACACAACTTGACGATACTTTTTTGGGATGTTTTGACCTACAAGTTGCTAACATTTGGGGTGTGAGTGTGTGCAGTATATGTTACTTATTACAGCAATATGGGTGTTTAATTCACATTGTGGAGCAAAATGTCCAAGTATCGTCAACTTATGTTTACCACAGTCGTTATTTAACTCATAAACTGAAAAAACCCCATTATAAAAACCCATAGGTTTGTAAAACCCATTTCTTTGTCAACTTGATCGGAGAGCATTGATGCATTTTACGGCATGGCAAATCACTCACGTCAATATATGATGCGTTGATATAATCTGAACACGGGACGCCATCGATCGGTGTTAAAATCACTCTGGAATGATCATCTGGATAACAGGAAAGACAAAAAAAAAATGTATTTCCAAACAGACACACATTTGATTGCTCCTTCTCAGGCCCTCCGTGAGTTTATGATTGAACTTCTAAACAGCACATTTACAAGTGAGAAGTAAGAGTAAATGACTTGGATGTGGGCATAAGGAACTGAAAGTGATAAATGCTGTATTTAGAGAACTTGATATCAGATGGCAAGGGTAGCAGCAGCAATGAGACAAAAAAATGTGATATCAAGAGGAAATTAGATCATGCGGGGGTGATATTCACTACAGTATATTCCTGTCCAGTATATCGATTATAAGAACTGATTGTTTGTAAGACTGTAATGTGTGGCCTAGTTATGAGATGATCAACGATATTCGCTTCACCTGTGACTGGTTATAATGTTTGGCTCATCGGTCAGAGAGAGAGATTTGGGTTTCTTACCCACTGTCACGTCTTGCTTGCTTAGTCCAGGACACTTAGTAATACTCAACAGTATTATTGATCTGATTGCACTGACACTACTTTTTTTTTTTTTTTTGCACTGACACTACTGGATAAGAACTGAGCTGGACGATGACATCAGTGTTTTCTGCAGAACTGCTTTATGGATTCAATTAACTAATTTAATAACTGATGATCTTCACAACGGAAATGAATCAAAACTGAAGTGACTTCAGCTGAACAATGACACTAGTTTCTTTTTTGAGCTGCTTTACATCCGAGATGAACTCCGTTTGCATCATTAAGACATCCTGTTATCTTTGTAAAGCTGCTTTGAAACAATCTGTATTGTGTAAAGCGCTATATACTGTAAATAAAAGTGACTTGACGTGACTTAAAGGAGTAGTTCGTTTAAAAAAAGAATAAATTGCTGATAATTAATTGACTCACCCCCATGTGCTTCAAGATGTGCATGTTTTTGTTTCTTCAGTCGAAAAAAAAATTAAGGTTTTTGAAGAAAACATTCCAGTATTTTCTCCATATAATGGACTTCAATGGGGTCCAAACGGTACAAGGTCAAAATGAGAGTTTCAGTGCAGCTTCAAAGGGCTTTAAACGACACCAGACGATGAATAAGGGTCTTATCAAGCGAAACGATCGCTGAAAAGAAATACTATAATATAATATAAAATCTAAAAATTTCGTTCGTTAAATGAACCAAATGACTCGAAAAAAGATTCGTTCATTTTGATGAACGAGTTTGAACAGGAGAGTCACGAACGCTCATCACAGAACAGAGCAAGGCGACCATTTGAGCTTATAACTTTATTTATTTTTGAAATGAGCGCTCATTTCGCTAGATAAGACCCTTATTCATCATCTAGAATCGTTTAAAGCCCTTTGAAGCTGCACTGAAACTCTCATTTGGATCTTGAACCGTTTGGACCCCATTGAAGTCCATTATATGGAGAAAAATCTTGGAATGTTTTCATCAAAAACCTTAATTTCTTTTCGACTGAAGAAATAAAGACATGGACATCTTGGATGACATGGGGGTGAGTAAATTATCAGCAAAAGTTTTTTTTTTTTTAAGTGAACTAATCCTTTAAACAGATGAAAAGACAAAGAATTCTTACATGGTAAGATGTTTGGATATCGGTTCTTCTCTTTGTTTTCTTCTTTATTGGCCTCATCAAATGTCCCTTGCTTCGAACCCCCTGGTATTGACTGTCAACAATACAAAATAACATGTTAACAACACTAAACCAACGGCCACCATCCTTAGCACATCTGATCTTGGATGCGCTGTTAAATAAAGCTTTTTTTTTTGGACTTGGATGGCAGCCTGTCTGGGAATAACAGATGCTGTAAGATTTCTGCATTAGAATTAAAAGAATTACTTTGTACATGCTATGAGTATGCTCTCTCTTGTCTCTACACACATGCATTGTTGTGGATCACGCACCTGAGATATTCACCCATCATTAAACTTAAAAAATGACTTGATTTCATTTAACTAAATTGCACTTGAGTTGTTCCCTAACACATTCATTCTTACAGAATTGTGTGTTTGAGTCAACCAGATCATGCTGTTCAAATTCCCACCAAACTTGACATTTTGTTACTGCTGAAAATGGATGATATTACTGACGCTTTGTTCCTGTATGTATAGGCCATTGTTTGACCAGCAAAGCCACTTCCATTCCAACTTAAATAGTTTAAGTGGCCATTAAGATTGCTGAGCAAAAACATCGTTTCCATGGGACAGAAAATTCACATGGTTCATTCACTGTGTTCATGAATCACGGGCCTGTGAGAGGAGTGAATCTTGAATCATGCGTCTAAAAGCGGGAGAGGGGGACATTCTCGAATGAGTCAATGCCTGATGACTCCTGAACATCTTAATTCCAGTAATTCTCAGTGGGAAATGAGCGCAGTTGAGCCACCAGCAAATGTGGAAGGATATTTGCTGATCCCCATGAATGCGCTGGAGTGTTTCTGTTAATAACAGCACCATAATGCACCATCAGCTTCTTTACGAGCAACAAGCAAAATAACAATCTCTCCACCCAGTGTTCACACTAAACACAAAAACACGAATGCGGAACTTTCAACATGAGTGACGTAATCAGTGTAAACAACAATGAGCCGCTTGCAGACGGTCAGGATCTAGATATGCATTTATTTTTGCAATTTTCAGATTATTTTGAAATGACTTATACCAAATTACCAAATCTCAAAACTAATATGCTATGAAACATGCTACTATAATAAATGCATAAATATTAAAATTATGACAATTTATTTTCAATGATTTCTCAATTGTCTTCGCTGCATCATTATTAAATAATATATATTAAAACTGATGATGCTGTTGAGATTCAGGCCTGTAAAATAGGCTGTTAACTGAATTTGTGTACAATTTCAACACCACTGCTAAATTAATATGCTCCAAAACGTACTACTAGAAAAAAAAAAATGAATACATTTCAAACAAAATATCAAATATTACATATAATTAAAGGCACTTTTCATCAGTGTTTTCTCAAATACATTCTTCTTCACTACATTGAATTATATATGTATAAACACATATATATATATATATATATATATATATATGAAGAGTTCAGATGCAAAAGCCTCTAAATGCCATTTGAAATTTTCTTCTTTAATGATGATTTTTATCAAATTTGTATATTTAAGTTCAGTAATTTCAGTTAAATAACAATTAATAGGTAATTATCATTGCCATTTAAGTGAAAACACTGAACTTAAATATACAAGCTTGATAAAAATGATCATTCTAGAAGAAAATTTCAAATGGCACTTAGAGGCTTTTGCATCTGAACTCTTCATATATATATATATATATATATATATATATATATGTGTATTAGGCATAAATGTGTTCATATTTAATTCTGAAGGGCTTATTAAAGCTACTAAAGTCATGAGTGTTTTTCTGGTCAATATTATTGTATTTTTGACATCTCTAGCCATGATCAATATTCAATCTTTACATGCACACAACACAACTCACGTTATACTCTTCCCGGAAGAGCTTCCCATCATCGGCCGAGCGTATCCGATACTCTTCTTCCAAGTTGTCTACTGGGATGGGGAAATAATTTTTGGATGTGGAAGGGGATCTTGGCAGTAAGACCACCGTCTGTTGCTCTGTAGAGGAACACGGTCAATAACAATTGTTATAGACAATCACATGAAAAGTAATGAATCTGAGTAAATTCATTGCATGTAAATTCAATAGACATTTACTTCCCGGTTTAAACGACAAGTGCAAAAAATACAATCACCTCCCCAACTGACACACACACATGCAAGGTGATTGACAGGTGGCGTTCGACTGTTTGCATATCAGTGCAAAAATAAATATCTTGCTATATTGTATCTAAAAGTGACTTTTTGTTACTGTAAAAAAATATTTTCAAGATTTGTTATCACAACATATTTTTTTTGTCAAATCAGCTTTATAATAATTTATTTAGTTGAGATAACTTATTATTTTGAGTTTCTGATGATTAAATCATTCTCCTTCATTGGATTTACTCACTTTTTCCAGTTCAATCAACTTAAAATTAAGGCAACCCAGGTTACTTACTTTTTTAAGTTAAACCAACAATATTTTTTTTACTAATCACATTATATTTTTCTTTTGTCAAATCAACTTAAATAATTTATTTAGTTCAGATAACATATAATTTTGAGTTTCTGATGATTAAATCATTCTCCTTCATTGTATTAACTCACTTTTTTCCAGTTCAATCAACTTAAAATTTTAAGGCAACCAGGTTACTTACTTTAAGTTAAACCAACAATATGTTTTTACAGTGTAGTAATCACAACATTTTTTATTTTGTCAAATCAACTTAAATAATTTATTTAGTTCAGATAACATATAATTTTGAGTTTCTGATGATTAAATCATTCTCCTTCATTGTATTAACTCACTTTTTCTAGTTCAATGAACTTAAAATTTTAAGGCAACCAGGTTACTTACTTTTTTAAGTCAAACCATCAATATTTTTTCACAAGCGTGTATAGAAACGTTAAGGCGTTCATTGCTATTTGCATTGTGTGTGTTTTGCACATCCAGGTGAGGTGTATACATAGATTTGGTCAGTATCGTCAATCGTGATTGGGTTTGATGTTAGGGTAGACTGCCAGTTAAAATTCTCTACGTTTAGATCTCTACTAGGGTGTAACGATACCCTCATATATATATCACGATATTAAAATTACGAAACGATATTGCGATTCTCCAAGACATCTGGTAAAAGGTGAACAAAAAATGTACTGTTGATTAAAATGCTTTGATATTACATTGTGGGTTTAAATTAATAGGTTTGGACTTGTAAGACAATGGTGACACCAGAATAACAATATTCATGATTCTGAAGCTGAAGTTACTGAGTTATTAGACGAATGTGCTTGTACTCGGTCACTGATATATTTTAAATAATGTCGGCCACTTTTTACTGGGAACATCAGACATTTGGCATTATTCCCCCATTGCATTATTATATATTATAATCAACATTATTATATATTAGTTTAATGTAGTACTGACACTAAAACTTTTGTGAGAATTTCTTCTCACACAGTAATTTTTAGTTTGGGGAACTATCCACGATAAATATTGTCACTATCCTATTGCAACATATTGTGGCACGATGTATTGTTACACCCCTAATCTCTATTTTTAAATTCTATAATTTAGTCACCTAAATATATAACAGGACACTGTTAAAATACTTTTTTGTTTAAAGAATATCATGTCCAACGGTTTTGTCACCCAGGAAAACATGCTATAGGGCCGTTCACACAGAAAGCGTTTTGTGGACACTACGTATCCATTGTTTTTCAATGCAAACACACACTAGACGGACGTCTTTAGCCGATGCGTAGGCGTCTCACGTTTCTTCTAGCAACTTGACCATGACGCATCATTCTAAAAACTCTAAATCCAACTATTAAAAACAACTTTTTAATAGCAAAAAAAAAAAAAAAACACGTTCTGTGAACCGGCCTTAACACCATAATTTATTTTTCAGGAAAGCTATCAGCATGCCTCTGTAAAAGAAACGGGCATATTCAAGCATCATATTATGCATAGATGCTTCATAAATGCAAGTGACCCTTGAAGCACCAAAGAAACCCACATCCATCGGTTTAGAGGTTAGAAAGGGTGAGATATTAGTTTAGACGTCCATGCCTGTTCATGAGACACAACGTATACCTGACCTTCCGACAGACAGCCAAGATCATCATCATCATCCTCATCATCCTTTTCCTCATCATCCACATCTATATATTCCTCTATACAACACATATGCAAACACACACATAGTGACCGGTGTTATTCAGCTTATAGACTTAATAAATAAAAAAAATTAGGTGAAACCATCTAAGGTGTTGCTCTGGGTGGTTTCTTGGTGGTTTCCAACTGACTCAAATCAAGAGTTCACCAGTCTCTATGATTGTCTGGTCTCTGGTTCGGATTTCAAGAAACATATTTGTAGGTATGAGCAAAAGTTTGTGTTTTTCTGCATTAAAAAGAGCATATTTGCATGGATTTGGGTCAAAAAAAATTTTTTTTTTATGGTATTAATACTTTTATTCAGTAAATATGCATTAAATCTATCTAAAGTGACAGTGATGAAATGTAAATGTTACATAAGATTTGTACTTCAAATAAGTACTTTCTTATATTTAATCAAAGAACCCCAAAAAAGTATCACGTATTCAACAAAAATATAAGCGACATTGCATTTAAGACTTAAGCACTTTATTCAGGTTTTTTCCTCTTATTTTAATTTCTTGTTCCATGTGTCATGTGTATGACTATGTACATTTGTACAGTTTCTATTTATTTCTGTAGCCTCTTGGCCAGCTCATGTTTGTAAATGAGAAGTGGTTGTCAAACAGTTGATAAATAAAGATTAAAAAAAAAAAAACTATATATACACCAACTATATTGAACGGTAGTGAACATCAAAGAGACAAACACATAGAGCGTGTGGCACGGAGAGCTGGAGAAAGTTGGTAAACCACTTCCTTTGCACAGGTGTGACGTTCACCTCTGAACACTGAAACAATCTCTCAGATTGAAATGTTGAAAGGATAATCGGAGAAAAAGTGCAGAGGAAGCCTTAAAGGAGTAGTTCACTTTTGAAAAAACTTTTGCTGATAATTTACTCACCCCCATGTCATCCAAGATGTCCATGTCTTTCTTTCTTCAGTCGAAAAGAAATTAAGGTTTTTGATGAAAACATTCCAGGATTTTTCTCCATATAATGGACTTCAATGGGAACCAAACGGTTCAAGGTCAAAATGAGAGTTTCAGTGCAGCTTCAAAGGGCTTTAAACGACACCAGACGATGAATAAGGGTCTTATCTAGCGAAACGATCGGGTGGTATCTTTTTTTCCGAGTCATTTTGTTCATTTCGTTCATGACTCGAAAAAAGATTTGCTCATTTTGAACGAGTTCGAACAGGAGAGTCAAACTTTGATATTTATTTTTTAAATGACCGATCGTTTGGCTTGATAAGACCCTTATTCATCGTCTGGTGTCGTTTAAAGCCCTTTGAAGCTGCACTGAAACTCTCATTTGGACTTTGAACCATTTGGACCCCATTGAAGTCCATTATATGGAGGAAAATCCTGGAAAGTTTTCATCAAAAACCTTAATTTCTTTTCGACTGAAGAAAGAAAGACATGGACATCTTGGATGACATGGGGGTGAGTAAATTATCAGCAAAAGTTTTTTAAAAGTGAACTACTCCTTTAAATCTGCAAGACCTTCGACAAGACACAATCTGTGGCGACAATCTGACCCTATAAGAGCAAACCAGTTTGAGATCCTTTCTGACTATCTAGAGGAGATTGCGAGGAGAGAACAAACTGAGATTCTGGAGGCTAATCTCATTGATTGCCGTCTAAGAAACACAATCTAGTCTTACAGGAGACCACTTTTGTGATATCTCTTTCTTATGGCTAACCATGAGCCACAGCTTTTGTGTCAAACATGCAAACTCTAATAAAAGCAAACAGGAAGATATGTTAAAAAATAACCGTCTTCCTCTTTCACGTAGTTTTAGTCATGTTTGAATATTTTTGAGGAAATATTAATAATGGAAACAAAAAACCACATCATGTTGCCATCGCTGTATCCATGAAACAAAACAATGCATTATTTGGTTACACTTTATTTTAAGGCGTCTCTGTTACAAAGTAATACTACATTTAAGTACCGAGTAACATTGCGCAAAATTTCATGTTAAAAATAGCCGTTTTTCTAAACCATAGATGCTTAAACGATTGCCTGATGAGCTGAATGAGCCCTTCTCTGATCACTGCGATCGCCTCTATAATCCTGTACAGTAAATAAATAAGAGGGATTCGGGACGGAGTTTGAGACTGGGCGAGACGTCATGCGCGTTCACTCTCGCCTGGCTATGTCTGGCAGGTTTGTGTATTCGCCGCCATTCTCCGTATCAGCGAAGACAACTCGAGCGACAAAACTTTAGTCAACTTTCCACAAAAGTAGAAGATGGATTCAAAGTGACCGGCTTGTTGTTCATTCCAAACCCCCAACGCAACTCCACGTAAGACAAAGAAAATAAAACTTGTGTCTAGTGCGTCGAGAGTCGACATCGGGAAGCTTTCGACAAATGGAGAGATCTCCGGTCTCCTCTGGGGCTCAAACGGGTCCTATACAAAGTAATAACTTATATTGTTCATGAACGTGTTTCCATAATAATACAATCATAAGCGGATACAGTAAACACATACAACAGTTCAACATGGAGATAGATGGAAACAAAAACCGAATTTTTCTACTACCCCGTTTCACATAAGTGTGTAATTTCCTCAAATGCCTTTCCTTTCATATATTTAAAATGACTTGCAGATTTATAACTTCATTACCTCTGAAGACATTATGACTGTAACAAAAGATTTGTGCGGCTGATGGTCGTTTGGTTATGAACAGCTCGTGTAAGCGTGTGTGTGTGTGTGTGGTCCGTAAGCGTGCACACCTCTGGTTGCAGTTTCGCTTGTCGCCAGAGGGGGCGTAGTTCTGCAAAAACTCAGACACTTGTGCAATGCACCTTCAAAGGGATATTTCACTTTGAAAATTATTTTTGGTATGTTTTAGCTTACGTCAAGGACACCCAAGATGTAGGTGTCTGTGTTTCCGCAGTAGTTTTAATTTTGATATTTTTAGGTCAAACCGTTCTTGTCTATCAGTCATATAATGAAGGTCTATGGTCACCACCTCAAAGAGCATGCACAGAGAAGACAAAATTAAACATGATTTAATGACTCATAAATGTAAGTACACATTGATGGCCTAAGACACGAAACGAGCGGTTTGTGAGGGACAACGAACAGTATTTATATTGTTTTTACTAAGCTAAAACATAGCAAAAATGTATTTCAAAGTGAACTATCCCTTTAAGAAACTACATGTACTTGCTAGAGGGTTAATATTAGGGTTTGGTTTGGTTAAGGGTAAGTTGCGTGTAATTATGCGTAATTTAGAGGTATTACATGTAACATATGAAACTGCAAAATAGAGTGTAACCAAAAATTCAATACACAAAGTTTAGCCAAAAGATTCACAGTGTAATATCTGCTCACTAATATTAAACTAGAAAAGAACAAGTGCGTCAAGGCAAATTTTGCGGTTGGCTTGAAAGTTGAGTTTAAAAAGTCCCAAAACTTTAAAATATGTTAATAGTTAAGCTTGTGTATAGAATAAAGCCATGAAAACACAAGTTAGTGAAATAATGTTACCTTAAATAAAAAAAAATATATATTTTTTTTTATCAATGGTTTGGTGTTTCATTGTAAACATTGTGGATGCAGATGACATTAATCCTCAAAAATCAGCATATAATCCACTTGTTAGGCAATTGCAGTCGTTCTGGACAGAATAAAGCACACGAACACGCTCACGTCCTGCTCTCTTCAAGAGGCACATTACATCTTGAGGCAACAGGAAGCCGAATAAAGCACGTTTGATAAAGTGAAACTCGCCAAGACGTCTCGCTTTACAACAGAGCGTTGAAAATCACCCAGTTCCTTTTATATCCAATCTTAAATAGCTGATCGATTCAGACTCAGAGCTGATAAAGAAACCGTGTACCTTGCTCTTCCAGGATCCCATTTGGTACTTTCTTGTCGACGGCTGTGATGACAGCTTTCCTTTGGCCTTTCAACCTAAAAAACAAAAGGAGGGTTAAACATATCAGTAAAAAAGAGGATTTATATCACAATCCAGTCTTCAAGTGCGTCTCACCAACGAAAACTCGAGCTCTTTTTCATCAGAGGTGCTGTTTCTCCACGGACACACGCTATACAACACACTCTCTGCTACAACCATGCGAAAATCTGTGGGTTTACCTCTATGTATGAATAAATATATGAGTGTGTGTGTGTGTGTGTGTGACAGCATGTCTCAGTTCCTGTCCCTCCCTTAATCAGAAATGGGCGGAGCTTGTGAGCATGACAGACTCACAGTTAACAACTCTCAGTGTGTGTGTTGTGTGCCATACCTGTGGCAAAACCAGGTCAGCAACCCTAGAAAAAGCAGCAAGACGGACAGCCCCAGCAGTATGGGCAGGATGTGTGTGTGGTACGAGTCCCCTAAAGGAAGAAGGAGAGGCAGTTCAACCCACGGTGAACAAAAGAACAGGAAACTGGCCCACGAACAGAGCCGCCGGAGCCGGAACAGACACACTTAGCGTTTAAGTGAGGTATGGCAGCCAGTCAAGCGAAGGCATTATTGGTGATTTAATGGAGACGCTGGAGCTGTTTTGACTGCGGGGATAAGCATCGCTCATTCATTTAACAGCAGGTTTGACAAGAATCACCCGCTAAACCCCGCGATCAGCACTTTACGGCAGCAGTCTGCGTAATCCACCGCAGATTTAACACAAATACACACTGATGCTTACGTAATGCTTAAACGCTGACAGCGACCAGGGAGGATATATATATATATATAATATATATATATATATTTTTTATTTTATTTTATTATTTTTTTTGAAAAATGTATTTTTTTTAAAAAAAATTTAAAAAATAATTAAAAATTAAAAACTGTAAAAAAAATTATATGATCAATAATGTATGACAGCATGTTTTTACATTGCTTTAACTCATCAAAATAAGAAATTTTCAACTTTTTTTAAGTTATACAAGTTTCAACCCATTCTTTAAGGTAGTTAATGTAATTTAAGTTGACTTAACATCAAAGTTGATTGTTCTGAATTTAAGGAAGCATTTTTACAGTATGTGTGTGTGAATAAGGTGACATCATCTAGCGCCACCTTGAGTCAAACAGCTGTGTCATAGGATCCTGTTTTCACACATCAAGTCAATGACTCTCACAAATACCAAAAATGAATGGAAGTACAACAGACAATAAAACAAAGATGGATGGATGGATTATTTGATTGCAAAATAATACCATACAGCCTATATAAGACAATCTAAAGGTATTTTTCTTTATTTATGAATTTATCTTCAGTGATGGAAAAATTGCTAAATAAATTATTTTGTGTGTACGATAAATGTGATAAACTCTACAAGAAAATGCTCAATTTATTATTATTATTATTATTATTATTATCAACTATAAATGATGAGCACTTACCAGTGTCATGGGTCACTGTTGAATTGTTTGTGTCTGGAGCTTCTGTTACAAAAAAAATAAGGACCATTGTGTCTGCAAGAGAAGAAGAGAGCATATCAGTAAATTATTTAGAAATATTCTGATAATTTCCTTACTTATGATACTCCAATTAAAAACAGCAGAGCAGAAAGACATACAGCAGTGCATTACTGGACACAGACGTTTCACTGCTTTTCCACTAGATGTCACCAGAGTCATTTAAATAGAGTTCCAGTACACACACAGACACACACTTTCAATCCGAGAGCATCTCTGCACTGACAGGCTCGACGCAAACTCTTAAACTTCACTTTCACATGATTATTTAGTTTTAAGTGCACGTGTAATACACAAAAATGTGCTATCAAGCGGATTAAAAAAATCCTTATCTGAATTAATCTAGAATTTAGATTTCAACAATCTGAATTTAGAGGTGTTGGAAGGCTCATCTGATTCTTAATCTGTTCATTATTAAAGTATTTGTTCGGGGGGAAAGCAGATTACGTACTGTTCCCCATCCGTGGTGTGTGCCGTTCGCCTTAATCTGCATATCACATGATTGACACATTCAGCAGTGGCAGAAGAAGACAAGACTGAGTCTCTCCTCATAATGTGCTCTCACTCAGTACTCAAACAGTGCCATGATAAAATATGCATCATACTTTTGGTTAGGGGCATATTTTAATCCTTAACCCATAGTAAAAGTAAAAGAGATGCTTGAAAGACTAGTAAATGCATGAGTGTTAGCGTGTGCTTGTGAATGTAGGCCGGCCTCTATCTCCTCTATCTGGAGGGCAGATGTCGTGGGCTACTTCTGGGAAAAGCCACAAGAATTGATTCAGTCTCAGTTCTGTTATCAGCGCTGCTCGAGCGAGATAAGATACTCCACAAAACCCCCACGCACAGCCGCCGATGCTCTTCATTCAGAAAATGAAGTGGGTGCTGCTGCTAATTCACTAAACCAGCACAAAGCATATACAACACACACACCGGTTACAGACAGATCCCTGTGGTCCTGCAATGCCAAACACTCAAGAATCCACAGGAGTTCAAACTGCATGCCAAACTATCTGCAGAAAGTAGGGTAGTTCATGTGATTATACATCTGAATGCATGTGTACTTTAAAACATTAACATGCTGATTTTACATTGATTTGCGTTAACAATCATTTCTGGTCTTATCGTGCATAATTCATTAGTGCAGGCTGTTTTAAATCTCTTATTCTCATCAAGGTTGCATTTATTTGATCAAATATACAGTAAAACAGTAATATTGTGAAATTGGATTATAATTTAAAAGAGCTGTTTCTATTTGAATATATTCTTTGATGAATAGAAAGTTCAAAAGAACAGCAGTTATTTGAAATATAAATCTTTTGCAACAAACATTTTTACACTCTAAACAATGCTGGGTTATTTGAAACCCAAAATTGGGTCAAATATGGACAAACCCAAATGTTGGGTTAAAAATTTAGTTTAAAATTTCAACCCAACTTTTTTAATTACATTTTTAAACCAACATTTGGGTTTGAATAACCCAGCATTTTTTAGAGTGTGGGCACTTTTGATCCATTTAAGCCATTCTTTCTGTATAAAATGATCAATTTCTATTTTGTATTAATTATTTCATTAATTATTGATTACTATTCATTAATAATTATTATAAAATTAATAAATAAATTATTCGTTAATGTATTCATTATTTATTAAACTCTAAACAATGCTGGGTTGTTTGAACCGAAAATTAGGTAAAATATGGACAAACCCGAATGTTGGGTTAAAAATTCAATTTTAACCCAACTTCAACTTTCACTTTCAACTGCAATTTTTTTAATTGCATTTTTGACCCAAATTTGGGTTTAAACAACCCAGCATTTTTTAGAGTGTAGCATTTCTTTCTTATTAATTTTGTTGTATTTAATTTCTATTAATTATTAAAATCTTTTAAAAGAGTCCAAACTTTTAAAAAGAAGTGTATAAAACTGTATATTAAATCTGGATGAAAAAAAGACATCTTAAAACAGCTAAAATGATTTCCCACTCTGACTACCTGCAGACACAAAACACCACAAAACATTGTTTTAATATATATAAAAAACAATGTTTACAATGTTTTAACATGTGTTATTGTCATAACACACAAAAAAAACAGCTTATAAGGTTATTATAAATGTTAAAAAAACTTTTTTAAGTAAAATAAATAAATAAATAAATAAATAATGGAGTTACATCATCCAAAATATGAAGAGTTCAGATGCAAAAGCCTCTAAATGCCATTTGAAATTTTCTTCTTTAATGATGATTTTTATCAAACTTGTATATTTAAGTTCAGTAATTTCACTTAAATGGCAATGATAATTACCTATTAATTGTTATTTAAGTGAAATTACTGAACTTAAATATGCAAGTTTGACAAAAATCATCATTAAAGAAGAAAATTTCAAATGGCATTTAGAGGCTTTTGCATCTGAACTCTTCATATACACTTTCGTTTATGCATACATATTTGTTACCTAAAATCCTGATTAAAAACCCCAAAACCTAAAAACCCCAAAAAGTTCATGGGCATTTTTTTCGTGTTGCATTATCAGCGTACACCAGACTTTCTCCCTGGTAACCTCACAGACTGTCTGCATCATTTATCAGCCGGCAGTGAAATAAAGTGCTTTCTGGATCAGCCGCTGTGATAAACCGTGATCAAATGCTGCATTTTTCGCCAGTATCCCTGAACACACGGGCGACCGGACAGCAGCAGAGTGTTCGAGTCGATACACTATCCCACGGCGATTAATAAAGAGCCGAGAGCCGAGAGCTGCAGTCGCACAAAGACTGATGGCAGAATTATAATGAGAAGAAATGACCCTCCCCGTTTCATGCGGTATAAGCCCAGGGACACAACTGCACAGGTAAGCATGAATAAATATATATATATTCCATAGCATATAGACTGCATCCAAGTGAATGCATGCAAATGAACAGAATATTACAATTGCATATGCTTTTTATCCAGAGGAACTTCTGTATGTCTTTGTGGAGATACATACGGTAAGAGATATTGTTCAACTGCAGTGGGGACAAGTTTTCCTGTTCAGTACACACACACACACACACACTGCTGTGTTTTTGCAGGGACACAGTGGAAACTGTTAAAGTAAGTGGGGCAAATCAATGACACACATAAATCTTGTGTAGACACACTTTACTGCAGGCAAATGGGTCTCTCATACTCCAGAGGGTTAACACACTGTGTGGAGCTTCTCCCAACTCCCGTTTCTATAAAGACAAAGTTTACCTTTGAAAAAAAAAATTCAATAAATAGTAATCTGTCATCATTTACTCACCCAAACCATTTCTTCAATGGAACGATACAGGAATTGTATGAAGACGAAACAACAGAAAACAACATAAATATATCAAATTAATCCATATGATGTGTGTGCCATATCTAAGGCTTTGAACTCATATAGAAATATAGTGAAATGGGTCATTACTCTATTTTTAGAAATAGAAAGAAATGAGTATTTTTATTCATTATTTATGATTTCTGAAGGATCACGTGACACTGAAGACTGGAGTAATCATGCTGGAAATTCAGCTTTGATCACAAGAACAAACTACATTTTTAAATATATTACAATAGAAAGAAATAGATATTTTATAATGTAATAATATTTCACAATTTTACTTTTTTTACTGTATATTTGATCAAATAAATGCAGTCTCGGCGAGCAGAAGAGACTTTTAAAAACTAAAAAACGGTAATAGAATACACTATTTCAAACAATTATTATTTTTTTTTTTTAATAAATGTTACATATTACACAACACAGATGATGGTAAAGGTAATCTAAATCCCCTTAAAATATAGGCATTTTGTTTTTTGTTTTTTATTTTTCCTCTTACTGTTAGGTTTGTTTTCTTGTACTCATTTGTAATTATATTGCTTCCTTAATAAAAATAATTAAAAAAAATATAGGAAATTAGCATGCACAACTAAATATTTAATACTACTGAACAAAAAAAAAAATGTGCGTCACCTAATAACCAATATGGTAGCAATATATTGTGCATATATATTGCAATTAAACAATGATATATATATATATATATATATATATATATTTGGAATTAGTCTGTAAACAAACTCAACACTCTAAAAATTGCTGGGTTGTTTCAACTCAAAATTTGGGTCAAATATGGACAATCCAAATGTTGGGTTAAAAATTGTATTAAAAAGATTACAGTTGAAAGTGAAAGTTGAAGGTGGGTTAAAATTTAAAATTACATTTTTAACCCAACATTTGGGTTTGTCCATATTTGACCCAAATTTGGGTTGAAACAACCCAGCATTTTTTAGAGTGATAATGTTATTTTTTACCTTTACATAATTACAATGATCGCCTGTCTTCCTCCTCCATCCCTGTGTCCCACACTTCCTCCCTCAGAGAGCATGTGACGTGTTTGCTGTGGTCAGGAGCGGTCTGCTGTCTGCCCATAAGCATACAGGACACTTCTTAGAGTCATTACTGTATATACACTCTAAAAAATGCTGGGTTGTTTTAACCCAATTTTGGGTCAAATATGGACAAACCCGAATTTGTTGGGTTAAAAATGTAATGTAAAAATTTAACCCAACGGCTGGGTTAGTCCATATTTGACCCAAAGTTGGGTTAAAACAACCCAGCATTTTTTAGAGTGTAGGTCATGGAGTGAAGCTAGCGGACAGGCTCCTTTTATACGATAGGCATTTGCAGATAGCCTTGGGTGAGGCCTTAACGTGTGCCGGAAACATCCCTGGATGCACTCGCTGTTTTAAATGGTGAGTGAGGCTATCTCGGTTTGTGTCGAAGCTGCTAACCATGAATTAACGACGCTCTGTCGTGGGGGTTTGTAGCCCACACGAAAACTCCCAACGACTGCTCGGTCTATAAATGAGGAACACTCCTGTGTTCACACAGACATGTCATTTCCTTAGGCATACACACATGCTTTTGCTGATTGCATGTGTATGAAGTGTGTAAACGTACTTGGGTTGAATGTGCACTCTAAACCCTGCTGGGTTGTTTTAACCCAAATTTGGGTCAAATATGGACTAACCAAAATGTTGGGTTAAAAATGTAATTTAAAATTTTAACCCAACATCAACTTTCACTTTCAACTGTACATTTTTAACCCAACATTTGGGTTTGTCCATATTTGACCCAAATTTGCGTTAAATCAACCCAGCATTTTTTAGAGTGTAGCATTTCTTTCTTATTAATTTCGTTATAATTAATTTCTATTAATTATTAAAATCTTTTAAAAGAGTCCAAACTTTTAAAAAGAAGTGTATATTTTTTTTTGTGTGTGCATTTTTTAGATTGTGTCTGTCCAAATTATCAATGCACCTGAAACCAATGTACATCATTCGATCTACACAGGCAGCATCCAAACTGAAATAGGACTATAAATAATCCGGAGAAACTTGCTTCCAATAGAATTTAACAATAAAAATATTTCAATAATGTAATAAGCATAATAATTAACTCGAGATTCATAGTTTATTAGTATTTATCAAATAAAATCTAGCAAACTCCCTCCTTCTCCGTGTAGACTGTTGACTAAACAGTAATTTTACAGATTGCAGGATCTGCTTACACAGAAAACATCAATACCAACCCACGACATGTCATCATCAGCTTATAATCATGTGACGCGTGTCTGTCTTACAGTAGAGATACCACCCAAAATAAGTGCAGAGGGAAAGACAACAAAATGCCTCAAACACTCGATGCACGCACACACTGCACCTCAACAGAAAATACTTAAAAAAAACAAAAAAAACCCACAATCGTTACGTTAAAGCTGACGCGAGCGGTTTCTGCACTGCAAGTGTCAGTAAAGTAATCATGACTGTTTCCAGGGTGGTTTATCTGGGCATCAAGCATGGGTCACGCAGCCTGACCAGCTAAAAAAACACCAAAACTCATAGTATATGTTAGGAACAAGTGACAACGGCCTGTTGAATTATTAGCATCTCGAGTGTGCTTTAACTCAATGACTCCACATACACTCTAAAAAATGCAGGGTTGTTTTAACCCAATTTTGGGTCAAATATGGACAAACCCGAAATGTTGGGTTAAAAATGTAATGTAAAAATTTAACCCAACGGCTGGGTTAGTCCATATTTGACCCAAAGTTGGGTTAAAACAACCCAGCATTTTTTAGAGTGTAGAAAAAAGGGTTCATTGGGGTTCTATATATGTTCTTTACTCAACTCCAAGAACATTTTATGCTAAAAAAAAGGTTCTATAATGACAAGAGAGAACTATTTTGCCACAAAGCTTCTTTTATAGGCTATTATTCATTCATATATTACATAATTCTGCAACATTTTGTCATTTTTTAAAACAAATTATTGTTTATTATACTGTTGTAGTAACTTCATGCAGATTTTTGGAGGAGAAAAACTGAAATGGCACTCTTCGAGTGATATTGATTAACTACATAAAATGATATAAATATATATATATTTTCTAACCCCCATATCTTGAATTTTATGGTCATTCACATGCATTCATAAATACATTTTAGGGTCTTGATGTTTGTCAATAATATGAAATATTTAATCCGGAAAGGACAACACAAACGATAATGAATGAACCCAAAAGACTCCATATAGAACCCTTATTATTGAACCCTTAAAAAAGGCTTCTGTATAGAACCTTTTAGGGGTTCCAAATACAAATACGTAGCGCTGATAAAACATTAAGGTTCTATATAGAACCTTTTCTTCTAAGAGTGAATACACCCCAAAAAACATTGTTCAGATATTAAAGATATTCAGATCAGAGAACCCAACATTTGGCTTTGTCCATATTTGACCCAATTTTGGGTTAAAACAACCCAGCATTGTTTAGAGTGTAAGGTTCTATATAGAACCTTTTCTTCTTAAGAGTGTACTAAACCCCAAAAAACATTGTTCAGATGTTATAGATATTCAGAGATATAGTGTGTGTGAATTACCTCAGTCTGGCTGGATCTACTCTAGCCGTGCGTTTCCCTGAAAATAAATGCACACCTTAAAACGTCCGTAAAGCCCCGTTACAGTTTTTTTCATTTTCCGTCTCCGAGTTCCTGGCAGGTCTGACAGAAAGTCTTGTTTGAATGCCACTTGCTGCTGTTAAAGATGATTTTGGCACTTTTCTCCCCTCATATCATTCTGCTCTATCTGTAAATGTTATTTGACCATGATCTTCACAGAAAGACAGTGTGATTTTAACACTCTGACGTTCTCATTTCATCTCACTTAGCAACGCTTCCATGTGAAGAGCTCGTTCGCATTAAAATACGACAAGTGTTAAAGTGTTAAAGAACATACCACTTTAAGAAAGCAGAATAAGACAGAACACACACTGAAAAAAAAAAAAATTTTTACTGCTTGTTTAAATTGCTTGGTTTAAATGAGCTTAAGCAACACAATTGCTATATATTTTGTCCAAAATGAATTTAATTGTGTGCAATCTGCTTAAATATATGTAAAAATTAAGTTTGCTTAATCCGTTTGTGTTGCATTAACTGCATATGGGCGGTGCTTAATAGTTCCCAGCATGCTTTGCATATGTTGAAATATAAATATAAATGTTGAAATTGGCTGATGAATCATGTAATTTTGATCATTTAAGATGCTACTGGTAGTAAATAGTTGGCTATAGTCTAAAATTTGATTGGTGTGAGACTAATTTAAACTATATTGCATTGGATGAATGGAGATTTGAATTAGAATACCTGAATTTTATCAGTTGGTCTAAAACATTGCAAACTAGTTGGGCTGACACTGTTAAATTAAGCTGTGCCAAACCAGAGTAAATAATTTGAATCAACCTTAATAAATTAAGTTGACCCAACGCAAGTACAATAAATTGGAATAACAGAATTGCATAATGCTAAAATAAAGCAAGTTAATCATGTGGAAATCCTTTCCATGATTTTTTTTTATGTTCATTCAAGGAATTATTATTTTTTTAGTGTAGAAACGAGTCACAATTTTTGTGCTGTTTTTATGCAGTTAAATATTTAAACTGTATTAAATATATGAAATATATATTTAAATTGTCATGACGCGAAAAATCTAGTCCTGAAAACAGGCTTTTTTTCTTTAGGCAAAATATAATTTGTTGCTCATTCCTTTTGTTTTCTGTATGAAATATGACGTGGTCTAGACAGGTTTCCAGCCAAATACTTTTTTTCATTCATAGAGTTTTTTTTTTTTTGTGTGTGTAGAAAAGAGTCACAATTTTTGTGCTGTTTTGTGCAGTTAAATATTTATTAAATATATGAAATATACATTTAAATTGTCATGACGCAAAAAATCTGGTCCTGAAAAACAGGCTTCTTTTTCATTAGGCAAAATATAATTTGTTGCTCATTCCATTTGTTTTCTGTATGAAATATGACGTGTTCTAGACAGGTTTCCAGCCAAACAATCAACTAAATTGATTTTGATCTTTGCTGGACCTACTAAAGCGTTGTTCTCCCGCTTGCTACAATACTGTCTCTGTGAATCGGGTCTGTAGGAAACTAAGCCAGGCACATTTGGTCTAATTCAAAGAAACCTCAAAGCCAAGTCAACCCTAAAACGAGTTCAATCAACACAAAGCAAGGGCCTTTTCATTTTCTCATTCTATCTTTTAATAATCCTTTTAGATCGCATTTAAGTTCTTTCAGTTTTCATTAATATCCTGTCTTATAAGACGAGGTCTTTATGCCCTTTTTATCTTTCTCGGGACGGTCCATCTGCCATGTGGGTTTTTATACACTGACCCATTTAAGAGAAAGAGACCCAACACACAAACCCACAGCGACCACCAAACAACAGCATCATTAAAGCGAGTCTCGACCGTCGAGTTAACCCTCCACCCAACTTCCAATAACGGCGTGTTTGCCTTCGGCGCAAAGACACCTTGCATTAATGGGGTCACATCAGATATATAGAGATGATGCCAGCAGTCGCATCATCTTCCTGAGGGTTGCCATGGAAACGTGACAACCGATGTGGTTTGAGAAACGAAGATTGCGGCCTTGGGCTCTGCATGAGAAACACACACATAGGGTCACGCAAAAATGCATCAATATCGAGAACCCAGACCACGAAAAAGATCCAACATCATTTTTAGTACAGGTATTTGATCATAACGTGACTCTACGTCGAAAATATTGACCACAAAATTCATTTCTGTATTTTTAGTCCAGAAACAATTCTGGTCGCTCATTTCACTCTGGTGCTTGCTGAAATATTCCCTGTAGAAACGCACACTGACACGCAAATCAATTCTGCTACAGCCATCCGCAGATTGAATGAGAAGCTAATGCTGGTTATGCATTAACGTGGATTTAAACAAGCATATTGCATTAGTCATACAACTACACCCTGTTGCCAAATCTTTAAATAAATCAACCCGCTGAAGCCAAAGGGTCGACCGAAAGAGGTGCTAAAGGCATGTTTTTAACAAACATTGAATTTATTTAATCAAAAACTGAAAATTATGACAATATTGTCCTGTTCCTTTAAGCTCAGCAATTTTAGAACATATCACTCTTAGAAAAAAGGGTTCATTGGGGTTCTATATGAAACATAGGGTTCAAAAGAACCTTTTATGCTAAAAAAGGTTCTTTAATGACAAGAAAGAACCCTTCTGGCTCAAACGTTCTTTATAGGCTATTATTCATTCATATATTACATTATTCTGCAACATTTTGTAGTTGTAATTAAATTATTGTTTATTAAACTGTTAATATCACATTTTAATCATGCTGATTTTTGGAGGAGAAAAACTGAAATGGCACTCTTCGTGTGATATTGATTCACTACATAAAATGATATAAATATATGTACATTTTCTAACCCCCATATCTTGAATTTTGTGATCATTCACATGCATTCATAAATACATTTTAGGGTCTTGATGTTTGTGACCAAAGTCCATCGCACGCCTGCAGGTGATAGGTGCGTCGGATAATAAGACCAGACTAGCTAGTCATTTAAGCAGATAAGGAACTCCCGCACACTATCGTTACTTGCACTTTTAAATGAAGTTTATTCACACACGACGTTTCGTGTCACACCACCTTCGTCAGGAGTATCAGGGTCTTGATGTTTGTTAATAATATGAAATATTTAATCCGGAAAGGACAAAACAAATGAACCCAAAAGGTTACATATAGAACCTTTCTCCTGGTTACAAAGATTGAACCCTTAAAAAGGCTTCTGTATAGAACCTTTCAGGGGTTCCAAATACGTAGCGCTGATAGAACATTTTAAGGTTCTATATAGAAAAGAAAAATAAAGAAAAAAGAAGTGTTATCATTAATAAAAACTAAAAATCAATCTATTAAAGTGCATTTTTGTAAAATGAAATGATGCTGAACTAATGTGATATTTGAATATTACAAGAAAAAATTACAAATAAAATAAGTTAAGCTAAAGTGACAAATAAAACTGAAATAAAAATATACTAAGAAATCAAAATGGACTATTCTTGTTTTTATTGAATATTGCAGTATAAATGAATATAAAAGTACACTGTTGTAAATATATTAGGGCTGTGCAAAAGTTAATTGCGATTAATCGCATCCAAAATAAAAGTCTGTTTTACATAATATATTTGAGTGTGCTGTATATAATTATGTTGTATATATAAATACCTATGCATGCATGTATATATTTAAGAATTATTTGCCCTTAAATTCTGTATATATATATAAATACATAATCTATATTATACATATATAAATATTTTATATAGGAATAACACATTTTCTTAAACATATACATGCATGTGTGTGTATTTATATATACAAAATAATTATATACAGCACACACAAATATACTATGTAAACAGAGACTTTTATTTTGGATGCGATTAATCGCAATTAACTTTTGCACAGCCCTAATATATATATATATATATATATATATATATATATATATAGATAGTTTTCCTGTCCATATTGTTAAGAATTTTCCAGTAAAACACCCCACTGTTTACTGAAAGGGACCAACACCTGGCCAGGCCAATAAAATGGAACAATATTTAACTGTTCCATGACCACACGTAAATTTCAAACAGACACCCAGTTTTATGTGCATCTGGTAAACTTGTCTTTGAAGCGAGTGTGTGCCGACAGATGTGTGTCACAGGCAGTGCCAGCTGAGCTTTTACCTTCTACAGTTCAACAGCTGATCTTCACAGCCAAGGTAACCTGTGATTTCACATGAAACGAAAGGCCAGATCCCCAAATACAAATTAATCCTGAACAGATCAACATTAGCAGATTCATTCTGGGGTTTAGCTATAATTTAGTTGAGTGATGCACATTTGGTGTCAAATCTGCACTGATGAACTTGACGTTATTAAGAGATTGATATTTGGCTGGATTAAAAACAGGTGAGAAAACTGTAACATACTATTTATACATGTCCATGTCAAAAATATATGTAATAATAACTAGAGAGAGAGAGAGAGAGAGAGTTTTATATAAAATATATTAATATATTTAATATATACTAATGTTTAATATATATATAAACATAATTATTTATTATGCTGGGAAATTCATTAAGTTGAGAATTGATTTGCATGATGTTTTATTTCTAATCTTCTCTTGTTGAATTGTTGAAGTTTCAGTTTTGACATGTAAATGAAATGTAATATACACACTCTAAACAATTCTGGGTTGTTTGAACCCAAATTTGGGTAAAATATGTCATTTCAAATTTTAACTCAACTTCAACTGTACATTTTTTTAACTGCACTTTTAACCCAAATTCGGGTTGAAACAACCCAGCATTTTTTAGACTGCACTATTTTGAGCAAACATAAAACTGCCTTCATACACTTGAAGTCTAAACTATTATTTAAAACAATGCACATTCACATAGACAATACATTTGTAAATGCTACTAAAGTGAATTTTGTCTCATGAATATTAATAAGCTAACGTGACTATACAGCAACAACACAGCATCAGTGTGCAAGCTAATTAATTATTCATGAGCCCAGCCCAGTGATTCTATACAGTGACATCACAAGCCAGTTGTATTGCATCAGAAGACTTGGAACATAGAGCACAAGTCATATGAACTACTTTCATTTTATTTGATGATGCTTTATACAGCCTTTCATATTAAAACAAACAGGTTATCCCATGTCATTTCACAACCAGCTTTCCAGAGCATGCTCGAGCTTTTATTTTGACGTAACTCAGCAGGTTCAGTCAGATCATTCTCACCCTGCAGAATTCCTCAGAGACTGTTTCCAGATGCCCGGCTCTCAATATGACAGACTTCAGCACGACGTGTGTGTGTGTGTGTGTGTGTGTGGGAGCAGACTGCCAGTGCCATGTTGTTGATTAAGGTTGCATAAGGCTGTTTTTCGCTCCGATTGGCTTGTGAGAAAGAACTATAAAAATCTGGGCCGCACTGGATTTACACTGAGCGCCATTGTCCTGATCACACACACACACACACACACACACAAACAATCTCTGCACTAACACACATTTACAACAAGAAGCCACTGATCTGAGCCCCTTCAGGCCAAGTGTCTCTCGCTCGCTCTCTCTCTAGGCCGGGTCACATGAGGGGTGGCATCATACAGAGGGGGCGTGGCCACGGCCAACACAAACTGACACATCAGAGCAAATAAAGAGGTAAACATGGTAAAGATATACTCATACCTTCCAAACACCCACAGCTGCAATCTAACAAAATCTGAGACCGAATCACAATATTCTTTGAGTTTAAAGTCAACATGAAGCTGCATTGGCAAACCATTCTGCTGACGCATTTCTGAATGAAGAATAATAAAAGAATAAAAAGTGTAGGCCGGGACTTGTAATGCAACACTGTTTGGTAACGCCAAACTAAAATTAAAATTATTCAAAATAATTGTCATTTATTGATATCAAGCTGAAATAAAGTATAAACCGTAGATGACAAATTGTAACCTAAAAATGAGCTACTAATCGAAATGAACGTCACGTGTTTAAATTGAAGTACTAAGATTACTAAAACTAAAATAAATAGAAATGTAAAGATAAATAACACTAAAATTAGAATTAAAGCCAATTCCAAATATTAATATAGTGAATGTGAATAATACTAAAACAACACTGCAAAGCAAGTTAGAATTTGATGCATTTTTATAATGAATTTTACACAATAAAACAAACAAATTATTTAAATCATTAACTTTCTCATCATGCCTTTGGCTTATTAAAGGTGAAGTGTGTAATTTCTGCACCACTAACATCACCAAATGGAATTGAATAACTAGATCCCAAATACCACATGGTTATGTTAATCTAACATAAAACTGCACGCTTCACCTTTAACGCCACATTTGACTGGACAGATATTGCAGTGAAATTAAACAGCCAATCAGAGTCCAGCTCTCACCATAAGCCCCGCCCACCCATGACTGATTGGATTAGAAGAATGCCAGTCTCCGTTGAGGACACTAAACCAAGGGGAGCTGTGACATTATAACACGCTCTGATGAATCAGATGGTTCATTGTGAGAGAGAAAGAGTGTGTGCACGTGTGTGTGTGTGTGTGTGTGCTGGCATTTTATTAATGAGACATGAAATCCATGCAGGAAAGCAGGAGAGGGCAATCCCAGCTTTGATTGGTCCTGAGCCGAGACAGCGCAGGAAATGAAACGACTCAAACGATCGTAAAGAGAGAGATGAGCGATCGAGCAGACAGAGGAGGAGAGACGTCTCTTGTGCTTAACCATTAAAGACGCGGAAACGCCATCGGGTTAATAGAACAATTCATCCACATTCCAAACCATATTCACAGAATGTTTATAGACATTGAAGCTCCAAAAATGAAAAAAAAAAAGCACCATAAAAGTATTACAAATGTAGTCCATGCTTCTTGTGCATTATATTCCAAGCCTTTCAAAGTCACATGATAGCTCTGAATGAAAAATCACATTCAATCATTTCATCATTCAATTCAATCTTGGATGACATGGGGGTGAGTAAACTATCAGCAAAAGTTTTTTTTTTTTTTTTAAGTGAACTACTACTTTAAATTTGTGCTCATTCTTCACTTTGAGCTATCATATGACTTCATAATCTTTGAAGACAGCACACCGATCATACAGACTACTTTCATGCTGCTTTTTAGTCATGTTTGGTCCCCATTCAGCCAAGATACTCTCTCCTTTCACGTTCTACAGAGGAAAGAAATTCATTCAGGTTTGGAACGACATGGATATTCTGCTGTGAGAGAAGAGAGCAGCAAAGCTCCTGTAAATATCACAGTGTGATGAACGATAACAATCAGAAGGACAACATTCAGTTTGAGATCTGAACGGCTCTTCGGACACTTCCACTTGACAGAACGGGACACATAAACAGGGTTTCTGATGAGCAATTGTGAGTGTACACTCTTAGAAGAAATGGTTCTATTTAGAACCAGAAATGGTTCCATCCCCCGCTTCATATATGGAACTCCGAAATGGTTCTATATAGAACCATTTTTTTTTGGTAAAAGGTTCTATTGGCCAAGTATGGAACCCCAGGGTTCTATATAGAACCCAGAGGAACCCTTTTACCTTTTAGGGGTTCCAAATACGTAGCGCTAATAGAACCTTTTAAGGTTCTATATAGAACCTTTTCTTCTAAGAGTGTATACATGTTAGTATCGAGCTCATGAATGTACGCGTGATTCGCAGTGATTTTGCTGACAATATAAAATCAACCAATACTGTAATTAATCGCAATGATTTTAATGTGCTTTTATTTGGCCAATGTACTGTCATTTAATCGTCTGCAGCAAACATACCGAACAGCTGAATCGGTTTAAACTGTTTGTTGTAATAAAATTATTCAAAACGAAAAATATATATATAACTATAAAACATAATTCTTTTAATTATTTAAAACCATTTTATGTGGACTTTTTTTCCCTGAATCTAATTTGGAAAAGTCATCTATTTAAACCATTTCAGAAGAAATAAACACAAATATGCATAAAATGTTCAGTTTTTTTTTTTTTTAAAGAAACTAATAGTTTTTGTTTAGCTTTAAACTGTCCACAAGTGACAAAGACATTTATAATGTTACAAAAAAAAGTAGATTTCAAATAAATTCTGATCTTTTGATCTTTCTATTAATCAAAGAATCCTGATTTTTTTTATAGCGTTTTTACAAAAATATGAAGCACTGCTTACATCATTGATAATAATAATATTTTTTTCTTGAGCCGCAAATCAGGAAATTCGAATGATTTCAGAAGGATCATGTGACACTGAAGACTGGAGAAATGATGCTGGAAATTCAGCTTTGATCACAGGAATTAATTCTATTTTAAAATATATTCAAATAGAAAACATTTATTTTAAATTGTAATTATATTTAAAAAAAAATAATTTTTGATTTAAAAAAAAATGCAGCCTTGGTTTGCAGCATATACGAGACTCATACAGTATGTATGTGTGTGTGTAGCACATGCTGTCCACCATCTGCCGCCTGATAAGTTATTTCCTTTCCTGTACAGCCAGGTTTCCTGCTCGTCGAGTCTGAAACACTTCTTAGCCTTTGGATGATATACATTCACTTACACACATTCCTTAAACAAGTCCTGAACACTAGTGCACACATGCACAGACTCACAAACACACACGCGCACGGTCTATCCACAGACGCGTTTGCACACAACCCGCTGGAATCTGTCCATGTTTTCAGGCCTCTGTGGAGCGTTTGGTAACAGATCTGATAATGAGAAACGCTGTGCCAGTGGAGCAGCAATAACAGGAACAATGAGAAAACAAAAACAACAAGAAAAATCTTTTGAATATTCCTGCAGACTGAGAGGATCAGAGAGTGTGTTGAACATGCAGCTCTTGTATGTGTGAAAAGACCAAATGAAAATGAACCCCACAGACCACGCTTTCTACGCTTGACTTATTTGAATGAAACTGGATTTTAAAACCATTGGTGTGCTTGTGTGAACATGCAATGATACAAAGCACAAAGCTCATCGTGTTTTGTGGTAAACAAAATTAAACAAAACATTTTACTTCTCAATTAAATGCAGGATGTTCCCTTAAAGGAGTAGTTCACTTTTAACAAAACTTTTGCTGATAATTTACTCACCCCCATGTCATCCAAGATGTCCACGTCTTTCTTTCTTCAGTTGAAAAGAAATGAAGGTTTTTGATGAAAACATTCCAGGATTTTTTTCATATAATGGACTTCAATGGGAACCAAACGGTTCAAGGTCCAAATGAGAGTTTCAGTGCAGCTTCAAAGGGCTTTAAACGACACCAGGCAATGAATACGGGTCTTAATCTAGCGAAACGATCGCTCATTTCAAATATAAAAAAAAAAATCTTTTTTCAAGTTATTTCGTTTGTTGAATGAACCAAATGACTCGAAAAAAGATTCCTTAGTTTTGATGAACGAGTTCGAACAGGACAGTCACGAACGCGCATCACAGAACAGAGCAAGGCGAGCATTTGAGCTTATACTGTAAAACTTTTGTATTTATTTTTGAAATGAGCGATCGCTTCGCTTGATAAGACCCTTATTCATCGTCTGGTGTCGTTTAAAGCCCTTTGAAGCTGCACTGAAACTCTCATTTGGACCTTGAACCGTTTGGTTCCCATTGAAGTCCATTATATGGAGAAAATCCTGGAATCTTTTCATCAAAAATCTTAATTTATTTTCAACTGAAGAAAGAAAGACATGGACATCTTAGATGACATGGGGGTGAGTAAATTATCAGCAAAAGTTTTTTTTAAAGTGAACTACTCCTTTAATCTGGTCATATCATGGGATATTTCTATTGTTTTTTTTTTTTTAAATGACTGGTGCAGGACACTTTGACAAACGGTGGACTTCAGAGCAACAGCAACAACAAAAAAAACGTTACTGACTTTTTTCAGCCTGTATTTACTGAGGAAAGGTTTTGCTCTTACCTTGAGCAGTGAGGTTTCAGTGTTTGATTTGGAGGTCCATTGTAGCCGGCGAGCTGTAGGAGGAATCCAACGTCACATCGCTCCTTCAGACTTAAAAATTTGCCTCATACTCTCTCTCTCTCTCTCTCTCTCTCTCTCTCTCTCTCTCTCTCTCTCTGAGATATCTATCTATCTATCTATCTATCTATCTATCTATCTATCTATCTATCTATCTATCTATCTATCTATCTATCTATCTATCTATCTATCTATCTATCCATTTCACAGATCCGCAAAGTGAACAGGTGCAGCAGAATCCCGGAGCTCAACGCAGCAGCACAATGATTCCTGGAGGGAGAACAAGAGAGACAGACACAGGTCAGATGTTTGTTCAGGTAATTACGTAAGCCAGTCATTATTGCTAAATAAACCCTGACAGGGTCAGGCCTTGTTGTGTAGTGCAATAGTCGGGTTTCGGAGCTAAAAACTCAATTTGTTCTCCATTAGGAAATTGATTTTAACAACAACTTACAAACCTTTAAAGACAGACAAACTATCCATATATAAATAAATATAATCCATATATTTGCTTTTGCTTAAACTGTCAGCACACATTATTTCAGCTTATTTTTAAAATAATTGTATGTGAAATATAAATAATAATAATGTTTAAAAGTGGAATTCCTGGTGAAAAATGACATTACCCATGATGCTGTAGTAAATTACACCCATCAGAGAGGGAAAAAAAGCAACACACAAAATAGTTCTTGGCTCCACCCACTTTCATGAAGCACAGCGAATGACAAGTCCATCTCCCTACAGTCTCAACATCCTTAAATATTTGTGTGTATATATATAAGTGTATATATATGTGTGTATTTATATATATGTATATGTATATATATATATATATATATATATATATATACACACACATATACATATACGCATATACATATACACATATACATATACACACATACATTGCAATAAACTTAAAATATAACGTATTGTATTTATAGATATTGTAAATTAGTTTTATATTTCTCCATTTTTATTTCAATTGTTCTGTTCTCGATGCTTCATGGGATCGCAGTTATTTCCCTCTCTAAAGCCATTAAAGTACAGTTTTTTACCTTTGTGTTTTTGTTCGACTTTTCAAAAAATGTTTTTGCTTCAAATCAAAGTGTCTAATGTCATGATTCACCTCGTTGACTTGACTTGGTTCATGGCTATAACTCTTTAACAAATATTTTAAAATCCCCATGGGGAAAATTAATGAAAAAATAATACTACTGCACTCTATATGGCTAAATATTCAAATAAATAAATGTATTATGGCCACATGTTAAATAAATGTGCATAACATCAGAAAATGTAAAAAAAAAAAAAAGTTAGTTTACTGTAAAGTAAACAAGCTGAACTGCTCATATTTCCATTTTATGCAAAATATATATTTTACAAAATAATTTGAGTCTAAAGAAGAAAATGAAAGCCATATGTCTAACCAAGTTGTGTGACATGTGATATAGGGAGAAAAGGCAACGAAAAAGCATACCAAGACCAGAACACTGACAGTAAACAGGCTGAATAATTATATTATGTTTGAAGAAAGAGACCACAAAGTGATATGAGAAACTATATGCGAAATTGGTTGCCAGGGACAACACAACAGCCAATTATACAGTAAGAGACAAATATTTGCCTGTAGAATTGCATGACCGACCAATCAGAATCGTGTATTCCAGAGAGCCATGTACAGTAATAATAATCTTGACACAATGAGAATATAATAAGGATAATGAACACAGGGTCTTAAGATCTGATTCTCCACATGTGGCCTGGCCTTGATACACAGGCAAAACACACTGAACTGTACATGATGGTAATAACCATGTTCAATCGTCAACTAAATCACATTTTATTTAGTCATTACTTTGTGAGCCACGGTTTGCTGAACAAAAATTATCCTACACAATTTCAACCTATTTGCTGCCCTGTTTTCAGACAAGATATGTCAAACTTTGTCTCAATAACATCATCAAGATAATGTCAATGGGAAGTCTAATTTTCACCCATTATATCATCCAATAGGCCAAACCCAGCTTCTCCTCATCAAATATACTCAGGATTTGAGTATTATTCATGTCTGTAGTACAGATAATGCAGGACGAGCTAATCGTTAAAGTTAGAGCAATCTACACCTGCATTATATGACTGACAGACAAGAACGGTTTGACCTAAAAATATCAAAATTGAAACTACTGCGGAAACAAAGACACCTACATCTTGGATGCCCTTGAGGTAAGATAAAACATACCAAAAATTCATTTCAGTGAACTATCCCTTTAACTTTAATGAACGAGTCCTGTTAAACACAACCATTTCAAATACATAAATTACAGGAAATCGACTTCACGCCTCGCTTACATCAAGCTCACTGTTGCTGTTTGCAATTGGACTGAATACATTTAACAGTTCCGGATATTTCACCAACATAAGCCACCACCCAGGATTTGATTCAAATTCAGCAGCCGTCAGTCCATCAGATTCAGAAGGCGTTTTTCAAATGGAAACCGCTCTCGGCATCGCCACACATCGGAGCCTGAACGAAGAGATAGCTTCTGTGTGTCACATAATCCCAGCTGCCCCTCCAGAGGATGCCATACAGGAATTTAAATGAGAAGGAGAGATCGAATGGAGTGGGAGGAAGGTTTTGGATAAAGAGTGAAAAAAGGACAGACAATTGAGAGACACTGTGAGGAGGAGGAGACGTGACCAAGTACAATTTATCTACCTGGGAAAAGCTACATATAAAATTTTCACCCTTGAGCTTTCCATGCCGGTGAACATCTAGTCTAAGCAAGCGGCATTCTTGGGGTTACCATATTACACAGATTTTTGTTCTGACGCATGGAATTGTGGGTGATGTGGCCACATCTCATTATAATTCAAGTGCCTTTAAATTGGCCATTAAATCAAAAGTGGCAATTCTCGAAATCTTACATCAAAAACATTAGCATCTCCCCACCATCACAAAGAAATCTTTTCTAGATCAAAAGGCCAATTTACTCAGCTATACATAAAGAACACAAAACAATTGCTTATTCCATGCCAACTTTACCATGATAATAGTAAATAAATAAAACGTTTACCATGATAGGATATTGCATATTTCACAATTTGCCAAAAATGACAATGATAATAATGGTTTCCACCAGATTACCACTGTAAAATCATTATAATCAACATTTGATCTGAAACACTTGAAGCTTAAAGAATCAGTCATGTATTATTTGTATGTGTGTATATGTGTGTGTATATACAGTATATATATATATATATATATATATATATATACACACACACACACACATATATATATATATATATATATATACAGATCCACACACACACACACACATATATTCATATATATATACATATATTCACACACACATATATTCATATATATATATATATATATATATATATATATATTCAACTTCTCTTTAAAGTATTTTTTTTTTATTTGAGTAAGAATTAATTTAATATTATATTAATTTTGTTGTGTGTGTAATATTAATATAATACAAAAATATACAATTTTTAGGGATGCATGATATATCGGCCAGCATATCGGTATCGGCCGATGTATGTTCATTTTTAATGTTATCGTTATTGGCCTGGTAAGAAAATGTGTCCGATATATTAAAAAAATTTAAAAAAAATATAAATAATGTATTTTTGAATTTCTTGAAAAATGATTGAAATCTCTTTAAAAAAAATGAAAATCTGGTTCGGGACAACATGAGCAACGCAAATCTGTCATATCAGCTATACAACACTATAATGAGAACATCATTATAACTGTGTGCTTGGGAAGTGGATTTAATTGTGAAACTTTTGTTTTTGTAATCAGGCTCTCAAAATTAGATAAAAATTTGGATTTAAGTTTATCGGCCGATATATCGGTTATCGGCTTTCAAATATAAAGAATTATCGGTTATCGGTATCGGCAAAAATTTTCATATCGGTGCATCCCTGAACATTTTACACATTTACTGTAAATACTCACACACAAAAAAAAAAAAATACATAAAACAAATATTAACTGTCTTAACCAGGTGGGAGCAGTTATTAGCAGATTAATCAGCATCAGCATCTTTTCTTTCATGACTGAAACAGGCAATATATTACTATAATGCTTCCAAAAACAAATCTCCATGGAAATGTGTGAGGCATAACATCAATAATCGCACGTCTCTGTGCCTCTCTGTGTGTTTCTGTTGTCCCTGGTGAGCAGAAAAATGTCTGTGTAACCTTTAAAGAGCAGATGAAAGGATCAGATCACAGACGGGCGATGGCCTGCCCGTGAACTCGTGTGATGAGGAGAATAAAAGCCGCTCTCTTCCAACATCTGATGCTCTCCACAGCGAGTGTCCTGCAGCTTCAGTTACATCATAACAACCTTTCCTTCTCTGGATATCACAGCAAACCTGAGCACTGAACACACCAGAAGCATCCTGATGGTCTGTCAGTAGCCAGCTTCATTCACATCTGATTTATAGAATAAACCCGGCACAATAATGCATTAAATGCATGCAAAGCAAAGTTTTTCGGCCTAGAAAAGTGGCCCCTCATCAAAATAACTTTAAAGCTTAAATTGCACATTTTTTGCAGAGTGGAATTAAATCCAAGTACTTCAGCAAAAATAGAAGTTGCATTTCTGCTTTAATTTTAGAGAAATGAGATGTGGCTGACAAGCTTTAAAAATGACAATAAAATAAAATAGCATTAAATTGCATGAAAAAAAAAAAACGTGCAAATATCCCACAAAGCTCTGAACAATAACAGCACACCGCAATTCAACCTCACACACGAGTTATGCACCATGCTGATGGGTCAAGGGTTTTGTTCAAATCACCAGAGCAATAATCTAAGCACTACTAATACATTATACAGTCCGAAAAGAAGGATTTGAACAGCTATTAAATGTGCAAAGGCCATTTGCGCTGCCATTTCATGAATGTGTAATACTGCTGTGTGTGTCCCGTCACCTTTAGCCTCTCCTGAGATGCTAAACATCCCTGAATGAGCGCTGTTTGTCAGAAAAAGCAGAAAAAAATGCACGAACAAAGGCAGTTTCACTTATATCTGTGCTTCAAAAGTGCTGTGTGTGTGTGTGTGTCCCTGGGCAAGAATCACACTAATTAGCAGTGTTTGTTCTGCCAGTAGACAGTCTGCTAGCACTGGAGATCAGGGTTTATATTTAAAACCTCCATTAACATGCAATATATCTGAGCAAAGAGCAGCTACAATTTGCCAGGATTACAGCAACGGTCCTGTAAATACTCAACAAAGCCTCTTTGACTGAAAGTTTAGTCATGTAATGTGCACATGTGCGTGACCCGCACATTTGGGTTTAACGGTGATTCAGGATGGATTTATCAATAGCCGCTCCTTATGTGACTCACCCACATTCACAAGAGCTGAAGACCAATTAATAATGTTTTTAATTCAACAATTCCTGGTCGCTCCGCTGAAAACGGCCCTGCATGTTCAGACTAGTATGATAAAATCCCTCGCTAACCTTGCCTGTGCATATATCTAATCTTATCCACTCTTGCAGAACTCAACAAGCTATTCTTAATAATCGACTAATGTAATGATTATTAGAACTATTAAATCAACAATTTGGATGGTTAATTTAATAATTTTACCTTTAATCAACTAATAAAGATTAGTTCATTTGAAAGTTTTACTAAAACTTAAAGGAGTAGTTCACTTTTAAAAACTTTTGCTGATAATTTACTCACCCTCGTGTCATCCAAGATGTCCATGTCTTTCTTTCAGTCGAAAAGAAATTAAGGTTTTTGATGAAAACCTTTCAGGATTTTTCTCCATATAATGGACTTCAATGGGAACTAAACGGTTCAAGGTCCAAAAGACAGTTTCAGTGCAAAGTACAAACTGTTCAAAGGGCTTTAAACGATTCCAGACGATGAATAAGGGTCTTATCAAGCGAAACGATCGCTCATTTAAAAAATTAATAACAGAGTTTAAGTTTTATAAGCTCAAATGCTCGCCTTGCTCTGTTCTGTGCAACCTGTTCGTGACTCTACTGTTCGAACTCGTTCATCAAAATGAACGAATCTATTTTCGAGTCATTTGGTTGATTCAACGAGCGAAATGAATGAAATGACTCGAAAAAAGATTTGTTCATTTTGATGAACGAGTTCGAACAGGAGAGTCACGAACGGGCATCACAGAACAGAGTAAGGCGAGCATTTCAGCTTATAAAACTTAAACTTTGTTATTTATGAAACGATCGTTTCACTTGATAAGACCCTTATTCATCGTCTGGAATCGTTTAAATCCCTTTGAACAGTTTGTAGTTTGCACTGAAACTCTTATTTGGACCTAAAGTCCATTATATGGAGAAAAATCCTGGAATGTTTTCATCAAAAACCTTAATTTCTTTTCAACTGAAGAAAGAAAGACACAGACATCTTGGATGACATGGGGGGGGGGGGAGTAAATTTTCACCAAAACTGTTTTTTTTAAAGAGAACTACTCCTTAAAAAAACAATAAAAGCCAATTTCCTCATGATAAGATGCATTTCACAACATATATCTAATGATTATGATATGCATGACAATATATGAAGAGTTCAGATGCAAAAGCCTCTAAATGCCATTTGAAATTTTCTTCTTTAATCACGATTTTTATCAAACTTGTATATTTAAGTTCAGTAATTTCACTTAAATAACAATTAATAGGTAATTATCATTGCCATTGCCGTCATTAAAGAAGAAAATTTCAAATGGCTTTTAGAGGCTTTTGCATCTGAACTCTTCATATTTAGATTACTTTAATTGAACTTGCATTACAGATAAAAAGCAAAAAAAAAAAAACATTTCAAGAAAATTTCCAACAGCATGACTAAAAGTTCCTGGACCTCGAATAGTGGTCCCTCATGGAGTAGTGGCTATTTTAAAGTGGCTTTTAAAAAATGGAAATAAAATAATGCATAAAAAAACAGTAAATATTCAATAAAAACAAATCCTTAGGTACTCCACAGATGTAGAAAAGCCATAAAGGTTCGGAAAGGTTCTGCTTTTAAAGGCTCCAGAACACTTGCCATATTTAATATAGTTTGCGCATTACAAGATATTAGCTTGTAGAAACATGACTGTACGTGGACAGTGGACATGACTGTCCGAGGCACTGTGGCGAATCAAACCGTCTTCAGTGCAGACAGGAAGATGCCAACACGTGCTTTATCACTTGCCCATTGGGAGCGCTCGAAATAACGCTTCTAATCGTGTGTCATTTCCTGGCTCAAAGAAGCGAATGACCTGATTTTAACTGGCATAAATGGGGGCGAAACTTCAATCATTAATAACCTAATTTCCCACTTTGAATAACATGCATATCTGATCACCAAATCACCACAAACCAAGCAGAATAAACAAGCATTAACCCACAAATCAAGATAAGCTAAACGTCCTCTCTCTCAGCTGATACACCAATCACTGTTTTCTTTTCCTGGTGTGTGTTTGCGTCCCGGAATGGGCATCTGTTTCCTGTCAGTGGAATATCAGGTTATGAAAGCACATCTCTGGGCCACAGTGTGTGTTGATGATACGGCTGTGTTATGATCATGTATCATAGACGGAAGACAGCAGGACAGACAACGGGAGGCAGACGACGGTATTAGTGAATATTATGTGACAGAGAAACCATTTTCGGCGACACCGAATCTCTGTGAGAGAAGATGGCTGGGATCTAAAGCCTTTAAAGGAGTAGTTCACTTTTGAAAAAACCTTTGCTGATAATTTACTCACCCCCATGTCATCCAAGATGTCCATGTCTTTCTTTCTTCAGTTGAAAAGAAATTAAGGTTTTTGATAAAAACATTCCACGATTTTTCTCCATATAATGGACTTCAATGGGAACCAAACGGTTCAAGGTCAAAAAGACAGTTTCAGTGCAAACTGTTCAAAGGGCTTTAAACGATTCCAGACGATAAATAAGGGTCTTATCTAGCGAAATGATTGCTCATTTAAAAAAATAAATAAAGTTTATGTTTTATAAGCTCAAATGCTCGCCTTGCTCTGTTCTGTGACGCGCGTTCGTGACTCTCCTGTTCGAACTGAACGAATCTTTTTCCGAGTCATTTGGTTCATTCAATGAACGAAACGAACAAATTGACTTGGAAAAACATTTGTTCATTTTGATGAACGAGTTCGAACAGCAGAGTCACGAACGCAGAACAGAGCAAGGCGAGAGCATTTGAGCTTATAAAACTTAAACTTTGTTATTTATTAAATGAGCGATCATTTCGCTAGATAAGACTCTCATTCATCGTCTGGAATCGTTTAAATCCCTTTGAACAATTTGTAGTTTGCACTGAAACTGTCTTTTGGACCTTGAACCGTTTGGTTCCCATTGAAGTCCATTATATGGAGAAAAATCCTGGAATGTTTTCATCAAAAACCTTAATTTCTTTTCGACTGAAGAAAGAAAGACATGGACATCTTGGATGACATGGGGGTGAGTAAATTATCAGCATATTTTTTTTTTTTTTTTAAGTGAACTACTCCTTTAAGAAAAACAATAAAGGCCAATTTCCTCATAATCTAATGATTATGATATGCATGACAATATCATATTTAGATTACTTTAATTGAACTTACATGTTGCATTACAGATAAAAAGCAAAAAAAAAATTGTTAGTTTCAGTGTCAGTGCATTTGAAACTCATTTGAGCTTATAAAACTTAAACTTTGTTTATTAAATTATTTATTAAATGAGCAATCATTTCACTTGATAAGACCCTTATTCATCATCTGGAATCGTTTAAAGCCCTGAAACTTCCTGAAAAGTCTGCAGTTTGCACTAAAAGTGTCATTTGGACCTTGAACCGTTTGGTTCCCATTGAAGTCCATTATATGGAGAAAAATGCTGGAATGTTTTCATCAAAAACCTTAATTTCTTTTCGACTGAAGAAAGAAAGACATGGACATCTTGGATGACATGGGGGTGAGTAAATTATCAGCAAAAGTTTTTTCAAAAGTGAACTGCTCCTTTAAGATAAATAAATAATGCAAAATACAAGTGCAATATTGGGTTACTTTCTCAGTTCAACTGGCACTGGCAAAAAAGTGTTTGGCCCAACATCCCTGCAATCGAAGAAAAGTCTCTGTGTTTGTAGACCACTGATTTAAAAAGCCTTCAGACACATCCATCTATAGCTGGTCAATACTGCAATCCACTTCCTCCAACGCTCACTTCCTGTCCCTCGTTCACCAGCCATCGCTCTCTTCCTCTGCTTTCTTCCTCTCAGACGCTGGTTGGTCGTGCTGCACATAAACAGCCCCAGTGGAAGAAAGGCCTGCATTGTATCCACTGCACCTGGGCTAGCCTGGCCCGCGTGGGGGTTCTGGACTCTGGTTACGGTCCAATCTCTGAGTTTCAGAGAGCGTCCCACATCTGTTCTGAAAGCCAGGATGTTTCGTGATTTAAAGCAACACCAAGTAACTTTTCCTCTTTGGTCGCCCCCTACAGGTTGGAAGCGAAATTGTCCATTAGCGCTGTCGAAAATAATTTAGCCGACCGTGTTAGGGCTGTCAACACTATTCGAATTTCATTCCTTCACTGTAAAAAAAATATGTTCATGATTTGTAATCACAACATTTTTTTTCTTTTCTCAAATCAACTTAAATAATTTATGTGGTTCAGATAACATACTATTTTGAGTTTCTGATGATTAAATCAATCTCCTTCATATTAACTCAATTTTTCCATTTCAACGAACTTAAAATGTAACCAGGTTACTTCATTTTTTTAAGTTAAACCAACAATATTTTTTTACAGTGATTATTTTATTTAATATTTGAATATTAAATGCTAAAATTTATCCTATTATTAATATTTCCGACATTACACATGCTTATGGATCGGCAATGCCACTATAGCATGTGGTTGTTGTTATACGTTCGGTCCACAAGAGGGACATATAATACACATTTTATTCGTGCTGAATATGGTTGAAGCGCTTCCGATGGTTTTCGACTGATATCTCCGCGAAAACACCACCAAAAATTCTGAAACTTATATTGTTCTTTTCAGCTCGACTAGACGGTACCAACGAGCTCGATGCGCAACGAATCCGTTGAGATATTTGCGTTTTTCGCTTTACAAGCGCTTTGGAGGCGCTTTTTACGTTGTTAAACATTACCATTTTTGACAGTTGTTAAGATGATACACCGTGGATAACGTGCACACTTGTGTTACGATTAAAAAACTTTATTGTTCTTCAGACGAAACAAAGGCATTTCATTTTAATTTTTTGGTCAGCCTTCCATAAAATAAAATTACAAAAATGAAATAATAAAATAAAATAATAAAAACATTTCTTGGGATGTTCTTTCCAAAATGAGATGCAGTTTTCCGTAAAATAAAGGCAGACAGTGAATAGTGGCAAACTTCAAAAAGGACTAAAAGCACCTTAAACTTAAATGGTTTTATAAATAAAAATAAATTAAATTAAATTAAATAACATAAAAATTTAATTCATTAATTAAATGTATTAATTAAACATTACAAATTAAAAAATAAAATTTAAAAATAAAATTAAATTAAGATTTTTTTTTTTAAAGTTTAAATTTTTAAAAATTTTAATTAAATTAAGAATTTAAATAAAATGTTGTGTGAAAGGAAGAATGATACATGCAGGTTTGGAATGACATGATGAGAGTGAGTAAAGGATGAGTGAACTGTCCCTTTAATAGTACAGACTTGCCAAGACTTTGCTGCAGTGCGTGTGTGTGCAGTGTGTGTGAGTAACTGAGGTGAGGGAGGTAAAACCACAGGGTCTCATTAATCACCTGCACTCTGCCTCCTGCCTTCTGCCCAACACAGTCTTGTATTTTAGCTGAAGCTAAAAATAGATATCCTTGGCAAATTGTGAGAGAACACACACACCTGTCACCTGTGATTCATTTGCGAAGGGAAGCACAAGCACACAAACAAAAATGCACTCGCACTCCTTTTCGCAAACATACAGGGGCCAAAATGAACCTTCGTCAAACAGCAAATGTAAATAAAATTGGCTTGGAGAATAAATGAAAGCAGCTGGTAAGATCGTTTTAAACTAATGCATTTAAACTGCAATGGAAGATGTAAAATCAAAATCAAATGGATAACAACAATCAATCATCTGGATAAATTCATTCAATAGAAAGTATAATAACTCCATTATTTTAAATAGCTTCATATCTGTTTTTATAACGCAGTACAGCTCCACTCTCACGGGCAGCGTGAATACTGTAACCTGTTAATATGGGCACCAAAATAAACACATGCTACTTTGGTGTGCATGAGATACAAGTCTAATGCTTTTGTATTAGTCATAAACCACAGAACAGGAAAACACAAAACACCAACAACAAAAACCTCTGGTTTCACTTTTCCTTCCACACAACACTGATCCTCCTCTCGGTTCTCTGCCTTTATCAATCATGTGCAGTCATGTCAAACACGGGCTTTATCAGCACTCGAAAACACACACACTACAGTAGTACTGCTGACTGGGTTCTTCAGAACTTCATTTAAGTGGAAGATGTTATCAAGAGGGGTTAATAGATAATAGATGCAGAGAACAAACCTGATGCAGTGAATTCTGCTGACATGAAAAGCTCTGTCAAACAGATGGAACTATGAATATTGTTGCGAAATAATGATTAAAAACACTAGATTTTTTTTTGTTTCAAAAGAAAAAAAAGTCCTTGCCCATGCAAATGTTGCTGCCACAATGCTAGATGGTTAAAGGTGTTGATATGTGGTTATTTTGCACAGCCCCTAGTACTAAAAGTGCAACGCTTAAGTTTAACACTGGCCAAAAATACAGTACACAACTGTGCAATGAATGCTAATGCTTAGCTAGTGTGTTGAAAGTATGCATACGGAAATGTGCATGCTGGTAAGTAACCAACCACCAAACTTCTGCAACGTATTGTCGAAGCTATTAAAACACAATGATTTCATTCAGAAACATCTTTACTGTATTAGGAAAACCTCTAATAGTCTTCTATTATAACAAACTACACATTGATGTGGTGAACAGAAGTTAAAAACAGAAGCTTTTGACCTTGATGCGTGATAGCACTGCAAAAAGATAAAGAGAGGGTGGTGGATGTGAGAAAAATACTGCGACAGGTTTTATTTCGATTAATGATATTTACTAGGAACCTAAAAGTCGTCGCAATGGAAACCAGGCTGAGTAAAAACAGATACAAAAAACTCTTTCTGAAGGAGAAGATCAGACAATTCAATGCTGCCTTCCAAGCATAAAAAAAATTATGAATTATAAAAATATGGATGAATGGACAGACAGAATATAATAAATAAATAAATTGAATGAATAAATAAAATACAATAAAAATAACAAAATAAAATAGAATAAACGTAAAAACAATTGTATGTTCACGACAGAAATGTTTAAAATAACTAAAATTAATTATTAAATGTATTAATTTATGACTTCAAAAATTATAACTCACTAATATTCCGAGGTTCTTCATGATCACAGGAACACAACTATAGTAAATGTTGTAAATAATAAAATACAATAAAAATAACAAAATAAAATAAAAGTAAAATAAAATTGTATATTCACTACAGAAATGGTTTAAACAACTAAAATGAATTATTAAATGTATTAATTTATGACCTAAAAAATTATAACTCGCTAATATTCCAAGGTTCTCCATGATCACAGGAACAAAACTATAGTAAATGTAGTAATAAAATACAATAAAAATAACAAAATAAAAGTAAAATAAAATTTTATAATCACTACAGAAATGTTTTAAATAACTAAAATGAATTATTAAATGTATTTATTTATGACTTTAAAAATTATAACTCGATAATATTCCAAGGTTCTCCAAGATCGAATAAAACTATAGTTAATGTAGTAAATAATAAAATACAATAAAAATAACTAAATAAAATAGAATAAAAGTAAAATAAAATTGTATATTCACTACAGAAATGGTTTAAATAACTAAAATGAATTATTAAATGTATTAATTTAAGACTTCAAAAATTATAACTCGCTAATATTCCAAGGTTCTCCATGATCACAGGAACAAAACTATAGTAAATGTAGTAAATAATAAAATACACTAAAAACAACAAAATAAAACAGAATAAAAGTTCAATAAAATTGTGTATTCACTACAGAAATGGTTTAAATAACTAAAATGAATTATTAAATGTATTAATTTATGACTTCAAAAATTATAACTCGCTAATATTCCAAGGTTCTCCATGATCACAGGAACAAAACTATAGTAAATGTAGTAAATAATAAAATACACTAAAAACAACAAAATAAAACAGAATAAAAGTTAAATAAAATTGTGTATTCACTACAGAAATGGTTTAAATAACTAAAATGAATTATTAAATGTATTAATTTATGACTTCAAAAATTATAACTCGCTAATATTCCAAGGTTCTCCATGATCACAGGAACAAAACTGTAGTAAATGTACTAAATAATAAAATACACTAAAAACAACAAAATAAAACAGAATAAAAGTTTAAAAATGAAATAAAAATGGTTTAAATAACTAAAATTAATTACTAAATATATAAATTTATGGCTTCGAAAATGATAACTATCATTTATTTTTTTAAAGGAAAGTAAATAAAGTATCTGCTAATTAACTAGTTGGCTGTTAAATCAATGCATCAACCATTGTGATGTGTTGAAGATAATGAGAGTACGTTTAAGACACTGGAGCAAATCCTGAGCACTCATAACAGAGGCATTCTGTGACATACAGTCTCTCTATCCATAAATCACTTTCTGTTTCTTTACTAGCACAAAAATGCTTACCATTACTGGCATATCGCCATCATAAGCAGGACAGAGTTTATTTCTCTCATCATTGCATTTCTTTGAGCAAGACCTGATCTGCAGGCCTCCACTTCACAATCCGATCTTGTTTTGACAGCGATGAAAACAATGATGAATAGCATGAATAGCATAAAGGAAACCGAGTCAGTCTTTGAAAAGGAAAAACAGGACTGATGGACTAAAAAGAAAGCAGGGAATAATGGGTGCCAGAGACATTTTCTCATGGATTTTCAGAAACTGTTTCAGATCTGAGACACAAAGGCACCTCAAAACGCCTTCCAACGGCCACTAAGATGCTTAAAAAGCAAACCGATGCTTTAATTGCTGCATTTAGGGTAGTGCTGCGTGATCTCCTGGGGACTGCTTTATTACAAACACACACACAGAGAAGCCGGCGTGCCACTAGCAATGTTCAGCATGCTTCATTTAGTAATAAGCTTCACATATTTTACATGCGAGTTAACAGCCGCTGCGACTCTCAGACAACATGATCCAGCATGTTTCATATTATTAAGCATTGTTATTGTTTCAAGTTGTGCGGAAAATAAAATAAATAGCAGAGCAGATAGCATGTTAGATAATGAAGAACTGTTTTTGGGACAGGAACCAACAAGAAATGATGCCTGATAAAAGCAGGAAACCACAGCTGCTGTTCAGACACCACAGATTTCACTCTGAAGTGCACTTCCTTATCATGCTTTTTCAATTAAAAACTGTTTTTAATCAGCCTGCAAGAATGAAACCCAGAATATTAACTTACAAAATATAGTGAGTGACCTAAACAAATGTATGGCATAAAATGCACAATTGCAATGTAGAGTAAAACAACCTTGGTTTTTAAATGTGCTATATAAATAATAGGGGTGTAACAATATTTCGTGCCACAATATATCGTAATACACAAATGCAACAAAACGTAAGGATAGTGACGATACGTATCGTGGACACTAGTGACGATACGTATCGTGGACAGTGACGATACGTATCGTGGACAGTGATGATACGCATCGTGGATAGTGACGATACGCATCGTGGATAGTGTCGATACGGTGTCGATACGTATCGTGGATAGTGACGATACGTATCGTGGGTAGTGACGATACGTATCGTGGACGGTGTCGATAAGTATCGTGGAAAGTGACGATACGTATCGTGGGCGATGACGATACGTATCGTGGACGGTGACGATACGTATCGTGGAAAGTGACGATACGTATCGTGGATAGTGACGATACGTATCGTGGACAGTGACGATACGTATCGTGGACGGTGATGATACGTATCGTGGACGGTGACGATACGTATCGTGGAAAGTGACGATACGTATCGTGGATAGTGACGATACGTATCGTGGATAGTGACGATACGTATCGTGGATAGTGACGATACGCATCGTGGATAGTGACGATACGCATCGTGGATAGTGACGATACGGTGTCGATACGTATCGTGGATATTGACGATACGTATCGTGGATAGTGACGATACGTATCGTGGATAGTGACGATACGTATCGTGGACAGTGACGATACGTATCGTGGACGGTGACGATACGTAACGGTGTCGATAAGTATCGTGGAAAGTGACGATACGTATCGTGGATAGTGACGATACTTATCATGGATAGTGACGATACGTATCATGGAAAGTGACGATACGTATCGTGGACAGTGTCGATAAGTATCGTGGATAGTGACGATACGTATCGTGGATAGTGACGATACGTATCATGGAAAGTGATGATACGTATCGTGGACGGTGTCGATAAGTATCGTGGAAAGTGACGATACGTATCGTGGACAGTGACGATACTTATCATGGATAGTGACGATACGTATCGTGGAAAGTGTCGATACGTATCGTGGATCATGAAAATATGTATCGTGGATAGTGACGATAAGTATCGTGAATCATGAAAATATGTATCGTGGATAGTCCCCAAAAATAAAAATTACTGTGTGAGAAAAAATTACATTTTTTCAGAGTTTTAGTGTCAGTACTACATTAAACTACTATATATATATATAATATTGGTTGTAACGTATAATAATGCAATATGGGAATATTTGTGAGCCTTGATAATGCCAAATGTCTGATGTTACCAGTAAAAAGTGGCCGACATTATTTTAAATATATCTAGTCAGTGACTGAGTACAAGCACATTCGTCTAAATAATTCTCTATTTTCAGCTTCAGAATCATGAATATTGTTATTCTGGTGTCACCATTGAGTCCAAACCTATTCATTTAAACCCACAATCTAAATATCAAAGTTAGCATTTTAATCAACAGTAAATTTTTTGTTTACCTTTTACCAGATGTCTTGGAGTATCGCAATAATATCGTATCGTGATATGTATATGAGGGTATCGTTACACCCCTAATAAATAAACATTGTATTGTATTGCATGTACACTTTAGAATCTCATCAGAAATAGTAGGTCATCTGGGGACTTTCCGCCTACTGTTTTTCAGACATACTACTCTTTTGGCCTAACTATTCAGTAGGGAAGTATTTGATTTTGGACGCAGCATGTGCGTGTTTGAAGCTTCATGTGATTAAACTTTAAGTAGTGTTTCAATTCAGTCACTTGAAGATCTATGACAGTCAGCCTCACAGGGCTGTCTATGTAGACTGTGGACAGTGGGTTTTGTAACAGAAGGTCTGAGGGTTAAAATTGCCAGCAAACACTGACTAGAGAACAGTCCTCGACACCACAAAAACACCTTCAACCGTTCAGGAGGAGTGAAAGCCTTTTCTCAGATCATTATCTTTCACACAGAGTCATTGTTTAAAGCTGACTCAGAATACTCCGAGCTCTCAAACGGAAGGAAAAGAGACTTATGACATCCCTTCCTGTGAGCAAGCTAGCATTTGTGGTCAAATAGAAGATAATAAAATTAGCTGCACTAAGAAAACTTCTCTAATTTGAACACTCAGACACATGCATTCAACTCAGGCAGCTGAAACATATTAATCAAGATGAAAAACAAACAAGGACTAGAACGGGAGTCATTTATCGGTTCACTCAAATGAGAGCGAGTCATCTATGGCTCATAGGGATAATACTAGCCGTGCCTTACACATAATCACATGTCAAAGACTTGACATGGAGCCTGTATGGTTGCCTCAGCTGCATACCAACATGCATTTATGAAACACACAAATACAAAAACATGCTACAATGAGTAACTGTAAATGCAAAGTTTTAGAACAATAGTTCATCCCCAAATAAAGTCAATATTTAAAGGGGTCATGATATAAGAAATCAAATTTGCCTTGATCTTTTGACATATATAAGAGCTCTTTGAACCTAGCTTAAAATGCCCTGCTTCCTTTATTAAATCAAACAGCTTGTTTTGATATGGTTGGATTTGTGACGTCACACGAGCAAATCCACCTTATTCCTGACGACCTCACTGCGTTTTGAATTATGGGAGGCCTATGTGTTTGTGGTACAGCCGCGGATCAGTTACGCACTGCAAAAACACTTATAGCATGTGCTGCTCCTGTACCGTATACTCACCGCATACAGTACACACTGCAAACGGAGTATGTGTGAAACAGGCGTGACAGTGGCCCTGACAAGCCTTAAAGGAGCCACGCCTTAAAAACAGACATAAAGGGTCAAGCACAAGGGATGAAAATTGTTTTTCTGCATATATATTTGGGCTTTTCATTATAAGTGAACCTCAAGGAACCCATTAAAATAATAAAAATTTGAGCTATGTGCAATTAATATACATTTATACAAATCTAAATCATAAAAAAAACACTACTAAGGTGCTTTGGCAAACTGCTTGAATGTTTTTTATTTTCTTTATATTTTTTTCCGGTGCAGCTGGGAGTGTTATCTGCCAAAGAAGAGCAAGACAGCAGAGGAGTGAATTCAACCTGCCAAAAACACGAGACAATGCAGCCTTGAAGCTCACCATAGCAAAAAGATGAACTACCGGAACTGAGAACAGTGTCTATTAAAGGAATAGTTCACCAAAAATGAAAAAAAAAATCTGGACAAATTATGAAAAATAAATCATCTTTACTTGTTATTTGCTGAAAAGCTATACAGAAATATTTATTTTATATAAATGCCTAATTTAAACTAAAACTGATTATAAATATTAACAAACACAACACTGCCCGGCAAAAAATAAAAATAAATTGTGTAAATTGCTTGGGTTTACGTTTAATTGGATCATTATTGCAATGATTATTATGTTTCTAGCATGTTATTTATTTATTTATTATTATTTTTTTTTTTTTGGCAACAGTTCATCTAACTCTAAATGATTTCTTAAACAACCATGACACATCATGGCCACATTCCAGGACGACAAAGTCAAGATTCGTCAGACCCGAACTTTGAAAGAATGGTTGGGAGGAGCATGATTAATCATATTCACACATTAATTTGCACTTATGAATCCAGATCTTAAATTCATTTAAAGTCTTTGGGATGTGCTGGAGGAGACTTTACAGAGTGCTGGACTCTTGCTTCATCAATACAAGATCTTGACCAAATATTGAGGCACCACTTGATGGGGAGGCCAGGAAGTGTATACTGACACTTTATTTTTTGGCAATTTTCATTTTTAGATGAGCTATTCCTTTAAGTGTGGGAGTTCTGAAATGTTCCCTTGGCATATATTTCCTCAAAAAGGTTTTCCTCAAGGGTGTACGCTAGCATGTGCGCACATGCCTCTACAAACACGCCCCATCACAACCATCCATGTTTCATCTTTGTGCATGTTACCATCTCTTTCTCATCTCTCTCTCTCTGCTTGCTCACACCTCTCCATGGCCTCGTCTGATCTGATCTGGTGTCTATGATTATTCAGAGGTAATCTTGTGGTCAGATGGTTGGCATGGAGACCGTTTCCCCTGGGAACAGACCTGTACAACCTACTCTACATGGGTCCTGACCCAGGCGTGTTCGCTCGCAGCATAGCAACACAAATGTCAGGCCGTAATAATGGTCCTCTAATATGTTATTTTTAACCACTTCGGTATGCCTTAGATACAGTCTCTGGGTTTTTGGCCTGTTGAAACATTGCAAGTACAATCACTTAGCAAAGAAAAAAAAAACTTTTGATGCCCCGTTATTCCAATCAGGATATAATTTTGCAGCGATTTAATCCAAAACATGTGTTGTTCGCTCTGTTAGGTCCTTCGATCAGCCTGATTTTTGAATCTTAAAGCGGAGGCAGGTTTATCTTCAGTCGCCGTTTGTTTTTGTTTTGTTCATCCTGGAAACACACTTCCTCCATCGCATCCTGCAAGACCTTTATCTGATCTTGTTGATAAAGTGTGATGTGAAATCTAGCCTGTGTTCAGTGAAGCAACCCCGCATGCTAATGCGCGCAGTCAATCGAAACATGAGGTAATTGCATTCTTCAGCAGCTCGTCTGCATGTTTATTATATGCTCGAGGTGTTCGGCTGATTTCATTGCATTTCACATTCGCATCATCTCTAGTAAACCCTGAGAGCTCCTGCAAGCATTACTGAAGTACTGGGATTTCTTGAGCGGGAATGTTTCACTGGATAATCCTAAGAAAGCAATTTGCATGTGTGATCAGAATTCTCTCTCTGTCTCTTTTAAACGGGTTTAGACTTCATGATTATTAGAATATAGCGAAGTACAGATGCAACTAGCTTTACTTAAGCACGCTGTAAACACATACACAGTAATGCAAAAACACTGATATAATTTGTGTGAATTTCACAAAAATGTTTCAGTCACCTTTCAAAATATCAAATATCACTTTAAAAGTTAGAAATATGGAAAATATAGAAAATATTTTCTTTTTTTGCAAATATTTATTGATTTTTTTTTAAAATTGTGTTCTCCCAAAATTCAAATAACTATAATGATAATATATATATATATATATATATATATATATATATATATATTATATATATATAAATATTATATATATATATATATATAAAATATTATAATTATAATAATAATTATATATATATATATATATATATATATATGATTTTTTTTTAATTGTGTTCTCCCAAAATTCGAATAACTTTAATGATTATATATATATATATATATATATATATATATATATATTAGGGCTGTGCATGTGTCTGTGCTGTGTATAATTATTTTGTATATATAAATACACATGCATGCATTATGCAATTATACTGTATTTATATAAATACATAATCTATATTATATAATTAGTTTATATATGAATGACACATTTTCTTAAATATATGCATGCATGTGTGTGTTTTATATATACAAAATAATTATACAGTTTAAACTGATTGAAAGCCCTAACACAAGCTTTACAATAACTAATTTATGTATTTGTTTGTTTATTTATTTATGCAATAATGATTTAGTGCTGCATGTGCACAATAAGCAGAACAAAAAAATAATAACTAAGTTTATGCAAGATATGCAGAACTGGTCAAAAGTGTTTTTTTTTTTTTTTTAATGTTTGAAAGAAATCTATTATGCTCATCAAGCCTGCATTGATTTCATCAAAAATACAGAAATAAAAAAACAGCAAAAATACACAATATTATTTAAATTTAAAATAATGGTTTTCTATTTTGATGTACTTTATCAGCATCCTTACTCCAGTCTTTATTGTCACACGATCCTTCACAGATCATTCTAGTCTGCTGATTTATTATCAATGCTGGAAATGTTGGTTGTGAGATAATCAAGTGAAAAATGGCCAATATTTTTGACAGCCTTTGACAAATCCACTTAGCAACAGCTCATTGTGTAGGCCATATGCACATAAAAGCAGGCCAACATGGCCATATGCATGTGTATGTGTGAGAGAAAGATCATGGTTTATCATGCTGTGCAAACACTACTTCAGTGTCGTGTCTGTTGCCCCAGACAACAGCCGTATAACTGCAATCAGAGGCCGGCAGCAGAAAGACTCTCACCAGGATTCACGGGACGTCCCCGGCCTAAAGCCGTGCACTAAACGCAGGGAATTCATGTTTCTGATGCCTGCAGAATTCACAGATGTAAACATCCTACGCCTGGAAGGCTGATTCCCAGTGGAATAAGTCAGGTCAGACCACATTATATTCAGACTCCCAATGAACTGTCAGCTCTCCTACATCAAGAGAACCCTAAGAAAAAAACACAGTGGTCTCCTTCTCTCTCATGTGCGGGGCAGAAATGGATTAGGCGTTCATTAATTCAGCAGTGGGATTATGGAAATCCAGAGCCAGCTCTGACGACAGCTACAGAAAAGTGGCAGAAACAATGATGATTTCTGTTGCTCTGCCCTGAAACAATAGAGCTCTCATTCATTCCCGACAGAATCAACAGAGATTAGAGGAGATGCGGCTTGAACACAGAGAGGTCATTTATGCATCCAATCCTACCAAATCACATGGAAATCGGTGGATTATGACATCACAATCGACAATTAGCCAATCGGGAGCTGTTCTGTTCAAATGTAAACAAGGGAAGTGAAGTAACTGAGCTCTTTTTTCAATGTCATGAAACTTCTTAAAGGGATAATCCACTTTTTTTTTGGAAATAGTCTCATTTTACCACTACCCCAGAGTTAAACAGTTGGGTTTTACCATTTTCTAATGTATTCAGACGATTTTTTTATATATATATTTAGAAGAATATCAGTAACCAGACAGTTTCTGGTCTCATTGACTTCCATAGTATATTTTTTTATTACTATAGACGTCAATGAGAGCAGAAACTGTCTGGTTACTGATAGTCTGCTAAATATCAGAAAATCGGCTGAATGGATTTGAAAACAGTAAAACTCTACTAAAAAAATGGTAAAATGGGCCTATTTCCAAAAAAAAAAAGTGTAGTATCCCTTTAAATTTTTACAATGTAATCTTTTCTTTAATTCAATTTAAGGATATACAAGAAAATCCAAAATGCACATGTAACGGAGGCCAGCTAGTAGTTGCTGTGCAAGTAAACCTCACTCCCCGATCTCAATAGGCGCTCTAGCGACAGACGCTAGAGGCTGCAGTCTTTAGCCTCCTTGCTAGAGCGCCCGACTCTCACGCCGGAGACCCGGGTTCGAGGCCCGCTCGGAGCGGGGCGAGTAGGACCCGGGTGTGAGGGGTTACACACACAACAATGTTTTAACAATGAATTGTGATAACGGCAAGCCATTTACTAAAGCAAAGCATGTCAACATAATGGCACTCCATGCTATGAAGGGGGTATTCAAGAAAAAGACTAAAATAAAATAAAGGTTTCTTCTATAAATGGCTTAGAATAAAGGGAATGTAAAACCTGGATCAGAGCAACAAAAAATACTACACTGCTTAAGAGGGAAATTATACAGCAATAAAACTCAACCGTGTAACTATAAAACACTGACAAACACACATTGCCTTGGTCCGGGGCAGGTAAAGCCATTTTAATGGCATTTCTCTTTATTACAACCCACAACGTCGTCTTTATTTGAATTAAGGCTGACTAAACCATTGTTGTGTTGCCAGCAGGCAAAATATTCCTCTGAGACATACATACATACAGTGCTGTGCATGGCATTTCCCATTCAGAAACAAATCTAATGTAAGCACTGGGACTTCTTTTTTCAATAAACATGGATATATTGCTATCTCTCGGCTTATCCATCCATCAACTCATCGAACAACTTGACAACGTGCAGCCTTCATTTCAAGCTTATTTTGTGAGAGGAAAATCTACATTTCTTATCAGCAATGCATGAGCAAGGCCAATTAAAATCGGTTGAATTCTGCAAGAACAGGTTTCATTAGTAGGGGATTTTAATTGCATTCTCTCCTCCCAGCATTAATCTCGGAGAGCAGGACACACAGATCATTATACAGAACACACTGTTACAGCCAGCAGCCTTCTGTTCTCACACCCTGAAACACAAGATGCAATTAACTCTGCGCTGATTTCATAATTTCTCATCTCTGTCATTTGATCATTATTTGTTCATCAGAAAAAAATAAAGCAACTGTGGGTTTGCCGTGGCTTTTGCAAATCCTGGGCATTCAAAAAGAGTTTAGTAATGGTGTTTCAGTTCCATGTTACAGCTCAGTTCTCACAAGTGTAGCCTATATAATACTTTACAAAAAGGACATTCAAATGACTTAAAAAAGCCAATCCTTGCCTTAATCTGTTTCTACATGTTTGGGAAAAATTCCAAATGTCAGCAGACTGACTCAATCACTCTATTTCTAAACTAGGGGTGTAACGATGCACGTGTTCATTTGTTTGAATAAATTTGGTACATTATGCATATATTAATTGCTTCAAAGTAACTCCCTCAAGTGGCTTGACCAGTTGATCTCCTGTCAGATCCACATGTTGTTGCAAGTGAGGTTATATTTATTTATAAATTGAATATTTGAGGTCTAAATAAAACATTCTCCAACACTCTTAGAAAAAATGGTTCTATTTGGAACCAGAAATGGTTCCATCCCCCGCTTCATATAAATATATTCTATATAGAACCATTTTTTTTTTTTGGTTCTATTGACCAAGTATGGAACCCCAGGGTTCTATATAGAACCCAGAGGAACCCTTTTTTAAGAGTGTATAGAACCTTTTAGGGGTTCCAAATACGTAGCGGTGATAGAACCTTTTAACGTTCTATATAGAACCTTTTCTTCTAAGAGTGTATACATTCAATACATTACAAATCAGTCACGGATGCTCCCTTAGAAAGCAGTGTAGACAGCTCACTAGGTTTTTCTAGGTTTTTTACAGTCATCCACCAAAGCTTTGCGCAATCAATGCCAAAGTACTTAAACATTTCATTGTTGTGCCACAGTCAAATAATGTCATGATTAATTCAAAGTGGTTTCACATCAGCGTCTTTAAATTCAATTGAAAAGGCCTGTTAAAGGAAATCCATTTAGCACACAACAGTGAAATGTCATTTCGTTTAATTGCAAAATATTCTAGGTCTCTATATATTAGGGCTGTGCAAAAATTAATTGCGATTAATCGCATCCAAAATAAAAGTCTGTGTTTACATAATATATTTATGTGTGCTGTATATAATTATTTTGTATATAGAAATACACACACATGCATGTATATATTTAACAAAATGTGTTATTCATATATAAAATATTTATATTTATATAATATAGATTATGTTTTTATATATATATATATATATATATATATATACAGAATTTAAGCTAAAATATTTCTTAAATATATACATGCATGCATAGGTATTTATATATACAAAATAATTATATTCAGCACACACAAATATATTATGTAAACACAGACTTTTATTTTGGATGCGATTAATCGCAATTAATTTTTGCACAGTCCTAATATATATATATATATATATATGCAAGTAATTTAGGTAAGGTGTGACGGGACTACAGCAATATGAAACAAAACAAGACATACAGTATTGTATTGCACAAAAACAACACAGCACTCAATCACTTTTGAAAAGCAGTATCTTCCGATGACCCGGGCAGGAGGCGGATGGCGCTCTTATCCGAGTCCTTGCCCTTTGGGTCATTCATTATAAGAAACAGACTCTGATGTAATGGGATAGTAAGCATGGAACCACCCTTACTCTTTTCCTGCTTCATATTCCAGATGTAAACAAATAGTGACACACACTGCAGAGCTGTTATTATGTGTGTACACGTTCAAGATTGGGCCCAAGGAATGTCCACCGCTTCCGCTCCCCAGGGCAGACTGATCTACCAGCCTGTGCCGAGATGACAGAAAATCATTTCAAATCCATCGCGCTTCAAAAGGTCACAAGTTGAATGTTGCTGTAAGTGATTTCTACTGAGAGAAGCAACTGGGAAATATTCTCTGAGTATGTGAGGAGTTCATGAAGATTTACACTCAATTTGAGATGGGTCAATGGAATAAAACACAGATACTATACCAGTTCTGTTGCTGAAGGGTCACTTTTGAGTCTGTATTGTTCAATAAATGTGGATAATCATCCAGTCACATGCATTGATTGGTTAATGGTACATTCAGATTTCATGAGTGTAGATTAAAAACTATCATTAAAGGAATAGGAAAAGCTAAGGCAAAATTAGTGCATGTACTTTCTACACTACTATTTTTTGCATTACAGAAAATGGACCGTTTTCATACTATTAAACCTTTTGTAGCTTCTACATTAAAACTTTAAAGCAGAATCCATCACAACCAATATTAGAGATAATGGATGTGTAATGAAATGTAATGCGAATTAAGGTCAAGAGTCACCTGTGAACTTGATTTTGATTTTGTGTCTAATTTAACTCGAGGTGATGTAAATGCATCATTTGGTCACCACCGTCCCTTTTGCAGAGATCGTTCAGTATGTCCTAATATATATTTATACAGTATATGGTATTCAAAGACAAGCTGATATAGAACCATATTGCACTCTTGCTCATGTGAAATAAAAAAAAATGAAAAATTCACACCCCTAGTTCATTCTGCCTCAAAAGTGAAAAAGCATGTAGTCCCACCATTATTTACAAAACAAGTTTAAAGTCAACTTTCCATGCAAGAACAAGTGTGACTGTTGCCTGAGCCGCACTTGCTAAAGCGATTACACTTCTGAATCTGAACTTCCTGCAAGAAACTACAGTTGTGAAAATGTTTACCCATGCTTTGAGGTCGGGGCGTGTGCAAAAAGGCAGGCTAAATGGATCACGGATCTTGAACATGTCCGGCTCACTGGAGCACAGAGGAATGAAATCGCTAAGAAAGGCTTTAAACATCACTACAACTGAGGTGTTTTCCTAAAACCATAGATAAAACATTATTCTTTCCCTCCGCACACATTTTGTGTTCCGGTTCAGATGCTGAGTGTGTATCTTAGACCAGATCAATGTGTAAACAGCTGCTTGACTAATCTTGTCTGCACGGCTGCACATGAAACAACTTTGGAACAGGAACACTAAAGTTTGAGCTAAAACAAGTATCACTCGCTTGAGTTAAAGGAGAACTCCGGCGAACAATGAACTATTGGTCTAATAAAACATCGGTACCTAGTCAATCGTTCTCTGAGATTTGTTTTCATGATAATCGAATGTAAAGAGTTTTATCTCTAAAAACTGTTTAGCGTATAATGCTAGTAATGGGGGCATTTACTAAGTAAAAAGAAATTGCTAGTTTATACCACTAACAAGGCTCAAAATAGCCCCACACTAACGCAGTAACATAATGAGGCTCCATACATACAAAACGAAGCATTGAGAACTTTGTAAGTGTACAGACTGTTTAATAAGAAGATATTTTATGAAGACAGTTCACTTCGTGTAAACAGACAGGAGCCATCTTAAAAAATAGTCTCGATAAGTCGATCCCCGAACGCCACTCATACAGTTCAGAAGTTCGCTGAACTTCATACAGTTCTGATCACTCAGCACAACGTTCTTGGTTTGACTTGTCGAGACTATTTTTTAAGATGGCTCCTGTCTGTATACATGAACTGTCTTCATAAAGTATCTTCTTATTAAACGGTCTGTACACTTACAAAGTTCTCAATGCTTCGTTTTGCATGTATGGAGCCTCATTATGTTACTGCGTTAGTGTGGGGCTATTTTGAGCCTTGTTAGTGGTATAAACTAGCAATTTCTTTTTACTTAGTAAATGCCCCCATTACTAGCATTATACGCTAAACAGTTTTTAGAGATAAAACTCTTTACATTCGATTATCATGAAAACAAAACTCAGAGAACGATTGACTAGGTACCGATGTTTTATTAGACCAAAGGTTCATTGTTCGCCGGAGTTCTCCTTTAATCAAATAGTGAGAACATGACAATGAAGAGTCCTTAGGTCACTTATTTGACTTTTAGTTTCCCAAGGCCTAAGGTGATAATCTCATATAATGAGAAATCTGCCCATAAGTCTATAACATGCCATGATGATTTCACAAATCCCTCGAATACATTTCTGGACATTTTCTGATGTTATCTATCATACTTTAGGAGGTTTCATCTGATAGGAGGGTTCAATTCCTTCTGTGGTCAGTTTGAGCTTAAATACATCTGCGGAGAGAAACATGTAGTGCGAGTGATTTGGGAATTTTTCCATGGCAATCAAAACAATAAGTTTACACTTGTGTTTTGGTATTTCCAAATGATTAATCTCAAAGCCACCCTACCGAGTCTTCCACACTCGACTTCAGAGTCATGCTGTTTCAAGCCCAAGCAAATGAAAGTCATTCTAAAAATTCCTCTTTATCCCAAAGGGAATAAGATCTGCCAGCCGCACCCTAGGGTCCCCGCGTTTCATCTTGCAGAGAATCGCTGGGGAACGAGATTGTGCTGAAATCAACAGCAGCCACGACTTTAATCAGTTCAACTGAGTCGAGGAACAATAAGCAAGACTCGCTCTGCTTGTGTGGGCTCATTTAGTTTGGCTCATATATAGCGAGCTGAAAATTACGCCACATACTGCTTTTAAAAGTAACGGTGGGCCCGAGGAGACACACACCCTACGGTTTTCCTAGCAGTCTTCAGGAAATGACGGGCATAACAGGGTCAAGTTTAATAACAAATCCTGCCAAAAGCAACAAAAAAGCTCTTGTATTGATAGCAGAATGACCACAAAGTGACAAGAACTGCTCCATAAGGCTGTGTGACTAAATGGTAAGCAGATCCCATGCTAAATGTGACGGTAATGAGGCGGATTCATGGAAATGTGACAACTGAAAGCATGTAACCCCCTCCTGAGAGCCTTGGACAGGGCAGACAGCGGTGGTATTTACTGTTGTGTCTAGACCCACACTAAATCCAGACTCCAACTCAACATGATCATGAGTAACACGGTTGAGTCAGATGCTCTCCAGGAACAACAACTCTTACAGATGGTCTGGAATCACTTTAACTTTGCATTTTTTAGGTATGAACTTGATAAATGCGTCAAAATAGCAGATGCAAGTCATTTAGAAAAATTCAACCAGCTACATTCCTGCACTCTAAACAATGCTTGGGTTGTTTGAAACCAAATTTGGGTCAAATATGGACAAATCCAAATGTTGGGTTAAAATTGTAATTTCAAATTTCAACTGTAAATTTTTTAGTTGCATTTTTAACCCAGCATTTGGGTTTGTCCATATTTGACCCAAATTTGGGTTGAAACAACCCAGCATTTTTTAGACTGTGTAGACAATGTTGCTAGAAACGCCAAGGGTTCGATTCCCAGGAATTACATGAAAAGAAAGCTTGGCTACAAGAAATATTGAAAAGTTTGGTAAAGAAATACATAATTTCTGCATTCAACTGAAGAAAATAGAAACTTCCATGGAAACTTTTACTACACTCTAAAATACTGGGTTGATTTAACCCAACTTTGGGTCAAATATGGACAAACCCAAACGTTGGTCAAAAATGCCATTTCAAAAATGTAACCCAATGGCTGGGTTTGTCTATATTTGACCCAAAGTTGGGTTAAAACAACCCAGCAATTTTTAAAAGTTGTTTTAGCGCATTTTAGAAATGTCATCCGCATCTTGCCATTTCCATCCATTTTAATGCAATACCCTAAAATATGTGAATGCAAATCTGGCTAGTGAATATCAGCACTACTGATAGACCATTGGCGGTAGAAGATTAATCAGAACAAGGTCACATTGCTTTGAACGTTTTAGTAAAAAATCCTGCAGCCCACAGCTTCCTTAGTTCAGAAACTTGAAACGCCATCTCACAGGATACTCCACAACTCAAAGAGGAAAAACATCCCCACAGAAAAATCACATGTCATTATCATACCAAGGGAGGGATCATGTTTACTGTGCAAATGTTTATATTTAGATGTTTAGAGATATCGACTGAGCAACAGAAGGCTACTGTTACTAAACGCTTAGAAATCTTACTAGACGGTTTCCGTGTTCAAAGGTTTGGGAGTTTTTTAAAGAAATTAATACTTGTATCCAGCAAGGATGCTTTAAATTGGTCAAAAGTGACAGTAGTGATATATTTATAAAGTTTCAAATAAATGCTGTTCTTTTGAACAGTCTATTCTTCAACGAAATCACAGCATCACAGAAACAAATTACATTTTAAAAACTATAATTACACTTCAAAATATCATTTTGATCGAATAAATGCAGCCTTGGTGAGCATAAGAAACTTCTTTCAAAAACATTAATAAAAATCTTACAGACGCCAAATATCCTATCCAACAGAACACATTATCATTATTATGATTATATTTCCCAAAGGCACACACAGAGGCTGATGCAGGACAGGCCGATGAGGGACTGGCGTGTTTTAGCACTTAGTTTGCACATCACTGAGAGAAAAAAAATATATATCATCCTAAAAAGGATGTGTGCTTTATTGCATTGCCCATTGTCTTTTTTAGCCAACATGTGTTTAGCAAGCATGCTATATATTTCACGCATTCGCAACACATTTTATGATCTCATTTCAAGGTTCTTCTCAGAAAGGCCGACCACTGTGAGTATATATATATATATATATACGGGAAACTCGCATCTTGTCTGAATGACTGTCTGCAATTGCAATTACATCAGTGCACCTTTTTTTAATATATATATTAAAAAGGTGCACTGATGTAATTGCAATTGCAGACAGTCATTCAGACTAAATCCGAGTTTTGGGAATGGCCAAGGAGTTCTGGGTCATTTCTATGTTCTTAGTCACTAGATATTGCTGGATTCCTCTGTCAATATGTCTAGAAAAATATTTTGAACACTTAATCGCCTGTCTGACCAATAAAAGATTAAGCTGAATACACTCAAGAAGCTGCACAACCGATCGGGTGTCACAAGCCTCATGAAACAAGTCATTACCTACATCCAAAATAACTATTCCGCAAACTAATCCCAAACTGATTAACGTAATGGTCTGATCACAATTTAACGGCACAATCCAGCAAACTGCGGTTTTACAAGTTAACGGCGAGTTTGGTAATGAATAGCATAATAGAGGAGACAGACAGCACTTCAGGGAGGACACGGAGTTGCTGAAATCAGACAATGATGTAAATGACTGAGTGTTACAGTAAGCCAGAACACACACACAGCTTGACTTCATAGACAGACTGAGAAAGTAAGCTGATCAGGTCAATGCCAGTCCATTATTGATCATATCATTACTCTTGGAGGACTATTTTCATGAACGCAGTCAACTCACAATGAATGGCAATATGATCTACTAAGCATATCACGATGATACATGCTTCATGTTAAGTCAACATCAACTAATTTTACTTCGTTCTATTTTATAAGGAAAATATTTTGAAGAATGTCAATAACTAGACCCTATTGACTTCCATTGTAGGAAAAAATTAAATACTATGTAAGTCAATGGGGTCCATCTACGGTATCTTCTTTTGTGTTTAGCAGAAGAAATAAATTCAAAAACAACTTAAGGGTGAGTAAATGTAAGTGAACTAATCCTTTAATTTGAGATTATATGGTAATTATGGGCCAGTTTTTTCAAAACATTTAATCTGGATCAAAATGATCCGGATTTGGAAATCCCATTTTTTCCCCATCTAGGATCAGATAATCCGTCGTACTTTTATGCCGGTTTTTCAAAGCAACATTGGACTGGATCACCCTGATCCAGATACACACTTTTCAAGATTACCAAATCCGGATTACCAGTGCTCTAAATGGGACAACATATCACAATGTGGGCTACCAGCTATGTAAAGAGCATAGGGTCACTGTAAGTGTTTCTTATTTTGAGACAAAACACAAATGGGGACGATCATTTTTATTTTATTTTTACTTTACTATACTGAATAGCTTATGTCTACTTTATCACTGTTACAACGGTTACACAAGTCAAGTGCAAAACATAAATAAATATACACTAAATGATACAAATGTATTATTTGACCAATTTTAAAGTTTTACTACATTTTCTTCCTGAAATCCACTTTGAAATCCTACCCCCTGTTGGGATCAGGATAATCCTGTTTTTTTTTTTTATCAAAGTTATCCAAATCCATGCACCGACAAGTTTTGAACAACACAAACTGAAGGTTTGATCCAGATTAAAACTAGGATTGGATTCCATGATCTGATCTGATTTCAGATTCCTTCTTTCCCTTTTGAATCTGAATTTGATCCAATCCGATAACCAAAATCCAATCAGCTTTCCTTTAAATGTGAATTAGCTTACTCAAAGAATTTCAAGAAAAGTCAAGTTGTACTCAAATTGTTTGAGTTTTGCCAACTTACTCAGGTTTACAGTGTGCGTTTTGATTTGTACAGACCCGTACACAGTGTGTGGTTTCCAGAATAACTGAAAAATAAAGTAAAAAATGTAAACTAGCCTATATCTATATATATTTACTGCTACTGGGGAAGTTGTCAAAGGTGGCACAAGTAAACCGTTTGATGAATGCTTTCCAAGACAACCATTTCTCTTCTGGAATAACATGCAGACCATACAATGCACACACCGACCTGAAACACTGATTTAGAAAGCAAACAGGGTCTATTCTGATGCATGTTGACTTCAAAAAGGAGTTAAATGTAAGATGCTTTTACTTGCCCTGAGGTCAGAGCAGAGGCATTTGGGCTCTTAGTGGTTTTGACAGGGCGAAACACAGAAAGAGTTGTCCTTTGAACTGTGAGTTATTAGAGTAGATATGAACACAGTCATTGTAATACATCACATTAAAACGCCCTAAGGGCAAGTATTAAGGATACATGTCTCTCTCTCCTTCCCTCTACATCTGACTGAACACACATGTCTTCAAGAAGACCATGTTAACTGTATCACTCAATGCTCTTCAACAAAACTTCTTTGTATCGCTGTGAAAGCTCCAGTTTTAGAAGCTCAGTGCTTGTGTGATAATACGCTAAAAGCAGCGGTGGCGCGTCTAACCCGCTTCCTCCGAGGGCCAAAAAACTTCTCCATTATTTATTCAGACCCAGGAGGCTGGAATTAAACCGTTCAGGAGAGGCGCCTTTACTCCGAACAGCTTGTTGTCTGTGACTCTCTACCCTGACGTACATGACTAATCTACAAAAAGACAAAAAATGCTCTAATTTAAGCTGCCGCTTTCTTGCTGTGAAAAGCAGGGCCGTGACCGGCTCTAACGTTAGAATCAGGCACAAACTGCATTAGTGTACGCTAGATGTTAAAGTGCAATGAAATCACATCAAAGTATAGCAAAAACGTCCCACAAGTGAATGATTTATATTAAGACATCAAATCTTTATGTTTAGCATCACTGAGTTGTCTCTTTATGGCTTGGAGGCGCAGAAGGCGGTGGATTTATCTTACAGTATCAGATGAACATGAGCGGATTAATCCACAATTTCCTGACAGCAGAAATTCAATGAAGCGCACCTTCAAAGATGTCTTTTCTGGTGGATTTAAAATAGATGTAAAGATATACACACACACATATATACATACACCGGTATATAGCAGCAAATGGGCATTTTAGAACGATGTGACACTGAAGACTGAAAATTCAGCTTTAATCACAGGAATAAATTACAATTTAGAATAAATTCCAATCGGGAAAAAAGTTATTTAAAACTGTAGTAATTTTAAACAATTTTATTTTTTATTTTTGATTAAATAAATGCAGCCTTCTTTCAAAAAATGTAATAAATATTAATTATTCCAAACTTTTGATCAGTGCGATACGAGTGCAAGACTCCCTTTATTTATTTTTTTATTTTTTGGTGCTTTTTTATGTCCGCTGAATGGAAAAAGAGCCATTTGGACGCATTTCAAAACATCTCTATTTTTGTACCGGTCATACGGGTTTAGAACGAGACATGCAAGTAAATTTTGACTTTTGATGAACTATAGACCTCAACAGCACCATGTTTAACTTTTAACAGGAATGAAAGCGAGGCTGTGAGGGATAGACATGCATCTCTTCAGTGGATTGCACTGTTATTTAATGCGTTTCTGGATTGCTCTGCAGACGAAACACAGCAAAAATATCTTCTCGAGATATTTCAGAAGACACAAAACTCCAGACAACCTGAGCTGTGCAAGTTATTAGGAGCTTTTTATAACTTTTAACAGCAGATGCCATTGAAAACGCAGTAAGTCTATCCCTCACAGGTAGGGTTGGGTATCGTTTGAATTTGAACGATTCTGATTCCGATTCCTTGTTTCGATTCCGGTTCCTAACGATTCTCGATTCCGATTCTTTTAAGAGGCAGGGTCAAAAAAGTTTAGCTAACCTTGCTAACCAACGGCCTTTCTGAAGGAAATAATCCTTCTGTAAAAATATTGCCTCATTTTGCCGAGATTTCGTTATTTTTAGAAAAGTGAAGCCACACTTTGGATCGTCGACGTAAGCTACTCATGTTCGACTCGCGCGGTTATGCCAACACTTCCGGTAGACGCTTCTTCGTTGGTGTTGTTCAGCGGTTTCTTCTTCCGCTCGGCGGACTGTGAATATCGAAACTAGGAATCGAAATTTTTACTTTTGAACGATTCCGGGAACAGGCTCGCTTTATAACTGCCAAGGCGCTGCTCTGAATCAGGTTTATTCCTCTAAAATGTTATTTACACATCACCAGATTGTGTTATTGCCCTGGAATCTCATGCATTTTCATACACACTAGAACACTGCCGGTCTGTGTGTGAGCATATGGGCTGGTGTGAACTGTGGGGGTGACACCAAAACAACAGTCTCTCTGGGAGGGGAGTGTAACATTTGCTTTCGGTTCTCAGGATATAAAAACATAACTAGAGAGAAGATGTCATAGTGCACTCCACCCTTCATGCACTCACACACACACTCCCTCATCCAAATACTACTCTCAGAGGAACTGGGGCAAATATGTACAGCCAGACACACACAAATGAAGCAGAAGCTTCTTCAAAGCCATGAGATCATCCTGCGATCACATTTCAAAGGTGGACTAGCCTGCAGCTCTGTCTCTCTTTGGCTTCAGAGAGCGGTCATCATCCTCACAGCGAGATTCTGTCTACTCACAAACAGACGTTACATGTCAAAAGTCAAAGTTGTCTTCCCGAGGAGAAATTAGTTTTGGATATAAAGAGATTGCTACAACAAGACAAAAGTACATAAAACATTAAGGCTACACTTAAAGCTGTGCAAAATCACCATTTTCTAAAATCTGCTTGTGCAAAAGTCAATGTCTCAGGCCTGAGATACCTGGTTTCCTGTTGGGATTCATGAAGATATCAAACCTACTGTATATCCCACGTCTTGCCTGAAATGTATCCGCCAGATTTTGCTATATCATTTAAACGAGTTTGTTTGGGTCGATAAGATATTTTTGTGATTGAAATCAATACTTTTATTCAGGAAGGATGCATTGATCAAGAGACACTGGCTTTGTCTGAAAGCTTAGGCAGCTGACCATAATATCAGACAGCGTCACGGTTTAATGATCTACAGCAAAATTTGAGCTTTGGGTCAATTTTCAGGTTGTGCTTAATAGGTTAGATCAACCAAAAAAATGAAAATTCTGTTATCATACTGTATACTCACTCATCCTTATTGGGTTCCAAAACCGTAAGACTTTCGTTCATCTTCGGAAGACAAATTAAGATCTGAAATCTGAGAGATTTATGTCCCTCCATTGATGAGCTACGCAACTACCAATTTAATGTTAAAAAAAGTTCTTAAAGAAACTAATCCCTATGAAATTGAGCAGTTTAGTCCACATTTTATGAAGTGGCACGATCACTTTATATGATGAACAGATTGAATTTAGGTTGAATTTAGATTGAATTTAGATCAATCAAAAAATGAAAATTCTGTTATCATATACTCACCCTTATTGGGTTCCAAAACCGTAAGGCTTTCATTCATTTTCGGAAGACAAATTAAGATATTTTTACTGAAATCTGAGAGATTTATGTCCCTCCATTGACAGCTACGCAACTACCAATATAATATTAAAAAAAAAAGTTCATAAAGAAATTAATGCCTATGAAATTGTGCAGTTTAGTCCACATTTTATGAAGTGGCGTGATCACTTTATATGATGAACAGATTGAATTTAGTCTTTTATTTACATATAGAAAAATGCATTAGTTATAGATCAGTTATGCTAAACATAAGTTCAATAAGAACCAATGAGGTTTGCTCTCGTGCGTCAAGCACGTACGCTTGAGCTTCTGTTTATGTTCGCTGATCAATGTTTATGGGAATTAAAACCTCAATTCAATCTGTTCATAATATAAAGCAATCGTGTCAAAATTTGGACTCATTAGTTTGACAATCTCTTTATGAACTTATTGAAATATCAAAAGTGGAAGTTGCGTATTTCCGAAGATAAACGGGTTTGGAACGACATGAGGGCGAGTCATTTTTAGGTGAACTGTCCCTTTAACTGTTAAAAGCCCTATAATCAACTCAAGCCATTTTGTCAGGGTGCAAAGAGTAATCGAGTAATAAAAGGGTGAAGATATATTTGTGCTGGGAAATGCATATTTCAGGGCAACTGATAATGATATGACATCATTGACTCTTCCCCAGACAGCTTAAATTCAATTCAGATCTGCTTCCTGTCCATTCATCTCTCCACCAGACACAACCCAAGAGAATCACACGTCTCTTCCTGTTCAACCCTGAAACAATGCCATAAGAGAGAACTGAGATCTCTTTAACATCTCAGTTGTTTCTCCTAGACATCAATGAGTGTGCATGACTTCTGCTCAAGAAAAAAGACACCTAAACCAATAATGTGATTTTTCAGAGTAAGGACTTAATCGCAAAAAGATTCTACGGCACAAGGACTTCATTGTCGTTTACATGCAATTTTCATTATTCTGATTATTTGCTAAGAATTGTGGTTATTTTTACCCCCACTTCCACCTCAATGCATAGCACAAATTATGAGCTCACGCACAGTGTTACTGGCCACTGTTTTAATCCATATCCATCAAAAGCAAAACACATTTGTATGCACATATTGTTACTCTGCGCCATGATGCGCATAGCAATGTCGTGTTCTTCGCATCGTCTCTGGATGAAGATAAATTGAGTCGTGTTGAGAGTTCAGAGATTCGGACTGGAGGGAATACTTCAGAATAATGTCAGAGTTCAACACACAGCATCGGTGGCGTGTACATCCAAGCACATGCGCGCTTCGGTCAGAGCGGTAATGGTGTGATTAAGGCGTTCACAAGCCTGTTTATTTCGAGTAATCTCATAGTTTGATGCAATTATGGTTACTACGACTATGAGCTTAAGCGCATTCATTTGATAAAAGTATTGTGTATACATGAGGTAAAGTTTAAACTTAAATCGCACTCATTCACATATACACTTTTTACTACAGGGAATCAAGGATGTCTCAAACTCCAATTGGCCACATATAAGTCTGCAATCAAAAGTCAGAATATCAATATAAACTCAAACATTTTTCATCAAATTCTTCCAAGACCAAATGAGCTTCCCACATTCATTTTATATCTCTTTTTATCTCCTTAATTTTTGTCAACAGTTGTCTTATTTGCATATGATTTTACTTAAAATAACTTCCCGTGAGTAATTTAAGGAGAAACATTTGAGAAAGCTGAAACCTGAATGAATAACAAAACTGAAAGTCAACGAATTAACCATAAATGAACCTAGGGCTGTGAAACGATTAATCGCGATTCATCGCATCCAAAATAAAAGTTTGTGTTTACATTGTATATGTGTGTGTAGCGTGAATAATTATTTTGTATATATAAACACACACATGCTCGTAAATATTTAAGAAATATTTGCATGCATATACTTTATAAATATTTATACAAAATTAATATTATACATAAATATAAATATTTGATATATTAATAACACATTTTTCTTAAATATATACATAATCATATACACTACACACAGATATATTATGTAAACACAAACTTTTATTTTGGATGCGATTAATTGCGATTAATCGTTTCACAGCCCTAAATGAACATTCGTTAAGTCAGCTGATGGAACAATTTCAAGTCCTCAGGGACATCCCATGTGCTTTCACAGCCAAACACCGGTTCTCAAAGACTTCAGACAGACAGGTCGCAGCCTTCCGTCATAATAACAGTACAAAGACAAACCAGTCAACATAGATTTACATAGTAACCCACTTAACTCACACCTCAAAAATTTCAAGAATTTGATCCTGGATTCCAAGAATCTTCGGAGACGTGCGTTTATCCGCTTGCGAGTCGGGACAGGCTCCGGTGAGGGACGTGTGCAACACAAGCGAGCAGCAGGTAGACCCGTGAGGTCGTGTTTGCACAGCTGAGTAACAGGAATCCCGTACTCAAGCACGTGTTGAACGCAACCCAAGGGCCGTTCAGCAGATGCTGCCACACCCTGTCAAACACACACTCCTCCTCACACTCCTCCGTAAACCCATTACAACCACTTCCTGAAGCTCTTTCTAGTGTCAGGAGTGGGTGGGCACCACATGTGTCTACCAGAAGAGGTTGATTGAGTTCAACTTTCACTGTGAATTCACAATAAATTAGCTTGCTGCCATATCACTATTGTTCATTGTTTTCTTACACTCATAGAAGAAAATGTTCTATATAGAACATTTAAAGGTTCTATCAGCGCTACGTATTAAAGGTTCTATACACTCTTAAAAAAAAGGGTTCCTCTGGGTTCTATATAGAACCGTGGGGTTCCATACTTGGCCAATAGAACCTTTTACCAAAAAAAAAAAAAATGGTTCTATATAGAACCATTTTGGAGTTCCATATATGAAGTGGGGGATGGAACCATTTCTGGTTCTAAATAGAACCAGATTTCTTCTAAGAGTGTAGTTAGGGTTAGGTATTTAAACTAACACTTGATGCTAAGGATTAAACTTTGACACGATTCCTGAGCTTCAGTCATGAATAATACGTCAAATTATTTACTTTTAGACTTTGAGACCAGAATGTCATAGACTTGGTTGGTGGGCATTTTTTTAATTAAACACTCAAAGCGCCCTATAGTACCACCTAGCAACACCTTAGCAACCAGTCAAACACACTAGCAACCACTCAGAGTACCCAAACAACGACCTGAAAATCATCTTGAACACCGTGGTAACTACAAAGAACACTTAAAATCAGTGCGGTCAAATCGATTAATCACATCTAACATTAAAGTTTGTATGTGCACACATATAAACAATTATATAAACTAGGGCTGTCAAACGATTAATCGCGATTAATCGCATCAAAAATAAAAGTTTGTGTTTACATAATTTATGTGGGTGCACTGTGTATAATTATTTTGTATATATATATATATATATATATATATATATATATAAATACACACACATTAAGAAAAAAAATATTATTTATATATAAAATATATATTTATATATATATATAAATCATAGATATACAGTATGTACATGGAAATATTTCTTAAATATATACAAGCATGTGAGTGTATTTATATATATATAAAATATTTATACACAGTGCACCCACATATATGATATATTATGTAAACACAAACTTTTATTTTGGATGCGATTAATCGATTGACAGCCCTAATAAAAACACAAACTTTTGTGTTAGTTTGACAGCACTACTAACTGCTAAAAATATTCAAAACCTTGGTCAAATTGTGTAATTTGTTCCAAACTTATATAATATATAAAATAAGTCTTCATGACTTAACAGTAAAACTTAAGAGTATAGTATTTTACAGAAACAAAATCATGTCAGTGCTTCAAGGAACTACAGAGATCAAAATGGACATTTGTATAATTTTAAACAAATAATGGCAAATGACCAGACAAGAGAGACAGATGTAGAAAGAGAGAGTGCGAGGTTCTGGGTTTGCCTGCAGGATGTTGCCTGTCTGCCTTTCTTCACTTTCCTGCGTTTGAACACACGAGAATAGCCAAGCGTTCCAGTAAATGAATACATGCCCAAACAATGTGCTGGATCCTGTGCGTCAGGACACAAACGCAGAGCACACAGGGCTAACAAAGTCAAGAAGCACTTTATATCGGAGATGCTCTCATTAAATAAGAATTTTAAAGAGAAATTGCCACTGCCATAAATCCAGCTGGAGAACGTGATTCCCTTTAACTTCATTTAGACAGCGTAATTCTCTCAATTACAAAAGCAAACAAACTTCAATCCTGCTAATGAGCCTTTATTTCTGTTCCTCCTGATCGTTTTGCTTTGCACACTTTACACAAAGCAGCAGGCCTTTCTTCTGACCCTGACAGATCTAATGAGCGCCCAACAAATAATCCGTTTCATCCACTAAACTGCAACGGCTTTGGACCAATTAGCTCCCACTGTTACCCACAAGCAAAAACTAAAACTGCTTAAAAGAGAATATTAAACGCAATAACCCCAATGAGAATGCAGGGCACTACTACAGTAAAGACGGATGCTCCGTAACCCCAAACACAGAGGAAATGTTTTCAACTATGAAAGCAAAAATGTATTTTGAGATTTCTCTAAAAAAAAAAAAAAATGAAACCACTGGTACAGTGCAGCTTTTTATATTCTAGGTTAAAAATAAGTGACATCATCTGTAGCATCCAGTAGATGACCACCAACAATACTTCTGATTCATTTTGTAAAAGCAAACAAAAAAATGGCTTCAATCAATTGTACTTTTTCCCCTTAGACTTCCAGATCCTGACAATAGAGTTCGAATTGTATTTGACCCAGATTAATACTTTAAACAACTGGAAGACATAAACAGATCCGAACTACTTCAGGAGGAATCAAACAACTGTTAGACTTTCTATTTTATACTTGAATAAATCGATCCACAAAAATAGCACAGGTTGACAGAAAGTGCCTTTATCTTTGAGGAAATTACAGTACATACACTTTCTTGATTCGAGTTTATTATCAGTGATTGTTGCTTCAATGAGTAAAAAATGAGTAAAAACATGCTATTTTGCTCATGCATGAGTAAGTTTGACTTTGACTATTGTTTTATATTATATTAGCCATTTACTTTGCCAGGGACACAATATACATTTGTTTTAAAACCAAATAATTTAATGGAAAAAACTATATTAAAGCTCAAGCCAGTGATTTTGATAGTGTTTAGGCCAGCAGAGAAGGCCTTGCTGGCCCACCACTGATTAAAAGAGGAGGCGAGATGTCTGTCCCTAAAACACACAGTCATGATGTAAATGAGTCAGTGAATACCTTAAAATTTGAACAACATGCACATCTCAACAACAACAGAGATGAACTTCTTCAGATTCTGTGCTGACTGTATCTAACTCTGAATCCGTGTGTGATCGTATCTATCTTGGACATTTTATTACTGAAAACATGACAGACGACGGGAATATTTAAAAGCAGCGTTTGTATGATGTTTATGCAAGCTAACATACTTTTACGCACGTTTAGTTTAGTTCTTGTTCAGATGAAACTGTTTAAAGCATATTGTACAGTACACCACTTTATACTTCTCATATGTGCTTAAATTATAAAACAGCGAGTTTACAGAGGCTTTAAATAGCTAAAGATGCAATGAGAACCTGTTAAGGAGACCTATTGTGCAAGTGAGATGTATGAGAATGCATGATTGAACACTTTTAAAGCTGTGTTACGAAATCTTATACATAAATGCATGTATCTGCTGGCTAAATGTCTCCAAAAATTATATTATTGTGGGCTTATGAAATATAACTGTCAGACCAAATTGTGGAGACACTGGTATTATTTTATTTTTGCAACCGATTGATTTTCTTTGTTTTTTTGTTTCTTTTTTTTTTTTTAATTTGGACTTTGAGTCTGCAATAAGGTCTGATGATGATGATGATGTTAACCTAGTTCTACTTCTGTCTCTGGTTGTGCCTTTACTGTAAAAGACACCTACGCTCCTGCATGACATTCCTCTCCTCTCCTCCGCGTGCTCACTTTGCAGATCTGCATTGGTGGAAGTGAATAGTGAGTCCCAAAGAGCCTTTCCGAAAACTCCCGTCTCATTCCTTGCCCACAGCTTGTTCCACTAACCCACATTACGAAGAAACCTAGCCTACAGATCACTCGGGATCCCAACACAACCAACGCGCTCCATCATCACCCGAGATCCTCTGTTGATCATGAGCATTATTGACCATGCATGAATAAAGATTAAAAGCAAGAGAAAGAAAAAAACAATCTCAAGTGCTTGCTGCATGCGAGTATTTATGGGTGTGTAGCTATCAAACGCACCGGAGCGCACAGTTCCTTTACGCGCTCCAGCGTAGCTTACTGAAAAACAACATTCCTACACATGTACCAAATTTAACAGTACCGTTAAAGCCGTTAGATTCAGATTAAATACCCCTCTTACCGTAAAGTCCAACACGAAGGCAGTTTGTTCAAGCGCACGGGTGATTATGATCCGGGAATGGGGGAGCGCAGGACGCGCCGGGCGGCTGGGTGAAAGCTGACTGCTGCTGCTTGAGAAAACAGGAGGATTTGTGTTGATCTGCAGATTTACTCCTCTGTCAGGGGTTCACCCGCTTCTCAGGAGTTCTCCGTGTGCTCAGAGCCGCCTAGCGACCAAATCAAATGTGCCTCAGCCTGACAATCAAATGCTGGGGTTTTCTTATGGCAGATATGTGTTCTTCCTCTAGGGGGCGCGCAGTGGCTCAAAATGCTGAATTTCTCCATTGAACTTTATATATACACACCATTATCAGCACCTCAAAAACTCAACAAAGGCAATTTATTTAAAGTAGAATCATTAAATAAAATGATTAAAACATAAACAAGCCTAATGGTTAATCTAATTTATGCATCATTTTAATCAATGCTCTTTCTCAGATTGACTCAAAAACAGGCGCCATCTGCTGGTTAAAAGTGTAATTATTTTCTATGCTTTTATTTTATTTTATAGGTTGTGTATTGTTATGGTATATAATATATCTGTATTCCACACATTTTCTGATCCTACTATCACTGCTTGCATGTGTGTGCGTGTTTTATATGTGGGTGTGTTTTAATAACCATGGTGATATGATATCACATGGACTTTGGACAAGGCATCACAGTAAATCTAAATATAGAATTCAGGAAATACACACATTTATATAAAATAAACATGTTTTCTTACCTGATGAGGATGTGTAGCATTTAATATCATATCTCTTCCTTTTTTTACTGTTATTTTCACCAGCCAACAAAATCATCTTTAAATACAGTATTGAAACATTTACAAGGTATTTTTATTTAAAAACAATGAGAATATTGTTCTCTCTATGTATGAATATCGCTGCTACTGTCATATTAACTATTACTGTAAGGATCATAAATGTTGCACCCCAGTCCCCAGACCATCCCGGTGTCCTGTGATAAATTGTAAGGGTCCTAAACGATGGCTCTTACACAAGCAGGACTTCTGTACTGTCAGAGAATGATTTCTAGATCTTTTCTTTCTGATCAAACCCACGTCACTTTCTTTATGATATTGTTAACTCAATATAAATGCCATGACAACACGAGCAGGAGTCCGTGACAGACGATTACTTTACGACTTGATTGCCCTCCTCGTGATGAGCTTCATTATGAGCTTATCTGTGATCAGCTCTCCCCACCTTACTCCAAACCTTTGCCATTAAGGAAAAACCTGGCTACTGGTTTCAGATCTGTGAAGCAAAGTGCAACCTATACAGCACCATTTATTACCCAACAACACCTCACCTCATCCCAAGTTCTCCCATTTCCCAGCCACAAAGCGTCAGGAATCAAAGGGTCTGCTTGACAAACAAATTCTGAGCCAAGGACTTTGAAAAAAGGACCACAGTTACAATGCCGTCAGTGGAGAAACTACTGCATTTCTTGTCAAGTTCTATAATATGTGCAGCTGGAGTGTGTATATTGGGTTATGGGATGTCGGCGGATTGGGCCTCAGCCGAAATGTCCTGCGCACCGAGCAAAAATGAAGCATTCAATGGATCCTCCAGTCTCGAAATTGGTCTTTTCAACGGCACAGAAAACAAAATCAACTGCCCCAGGATTTCCAAACTTGGAGAAATAGTGCCTGGTGAGCATCAAATAAGGCTTCAGTTGACTGTGTGCATGCTGATTTTTTTTTTCTCTTCTATTTTCAAGTGTAAACTTATGTCATATAAGATAAAAGCAATATAAACAAATTAAGCTCAAGTAAATGAGATTGATATATGTATATTTTACAAAAAAAAAATAATAAAAAAAAGCTTGCAGATTCAAAATTATGGACTAAGACGACCTTTGGAATTTTCGGGAATTAGAACTGCAATTCCATATAAATCACATGAGAATTTTAAACTAACTGGAGTTCGTCTTGTAAAAAATAATCCTGTAAAAAAATGGTAAACTACTGGCAGCTGTGGTTGCCATTATACCGTAAAAATACGGTGTGTTACTGTTTTACTGTTTTGAAATTAACAGCTAAATACCGTATTGTCAGCTACAGTATAAAACTTTAATTTAAAGGGATTTTACTCCACTTTTTTTTGGAAGTGGACTCATTTTACAACTCAAACAGTTGAGTTTTACCGTTTTCGAATCCATTCAGCGAATTTTCTGATATTGAGAAGAATATCAGTAACCAGACAGTTTCTGCTCTCATTGACTTCCATAGTAGGAAAAAAATATACTATGGAAGTCAATGAGACCAGAAACTGTCTGGTTACTGATATTCTTCTAAATATCAGAAAATCGGCTGAATGGATTCGAAAACAGTAAAACTCAACTGTTTAACTCCGGGGGAGTTGTAAAATGAGCCTATTTCCCAAAAAAAGTGCAGTTTCCCTTTAACAGCTGTATGCTCTGACACAAAAACAGTAACACAGGGTATAGTTCCAGTATGATGCTGGTAGTTTACCGTTTTTTTACAGGATTATTTTTTAAAAAAAATGTCAAATTCTACAATTTTAGAATTTTACAAATTCTATTTCAAATCAATGTTTAGTGCATTCTTATTCTCCAATAGAATAGTCTTTTTGTGTTTCTCTTAGTGTTTGATCGTCTGGGGAAAGAAGCAGGAGCTCCGGTTATTCTGCACGCACTGGTTGTGATCCTGTTGGCTCTGGCTCTTGTGGGGTCTTTAGGCAGTATTCTGGTCTCACTCTATAACAGCTTCAGTAACCCATATCAGACCTACATGGGACCGATAGGGGTATACACATGCAGTGGACTTAGTGGTGAGAAAACATACACACTATCACAAACCAAGAATTTGCTTGTATCTAGTGTAAATAATGCAGAATCAACTCTTCAATTGACGTTACAGTACTTTTAAAATGATTAAATGTCTAAAACAATTGGTTTACATGATACTTAAAGTGGTTTCAAGACCTGTATGTGTCTTTTCTCTTGTCTAGTATGTGTGGCCAGCTTGGCGCTGATTCTGTATGTGGCGAACACCTACGCTGGCCAGATGTTCGAGACGCTGGTGAGAGCTGGTGGTGCGCCCAATGTGGTGTTGAAAGATGTAAAAATTAACCTAAAGGTGGGGTTTTTCCTTCTGATACCGTACATCTGCTTCAATATGATCTCCATCCTCATGGTGTTTCTGTACGTCCACGCCGCATACACACGCCGCAAAGAGCAGGAGAAACCCACGGAGGATGCGCCCAAAGAGATCATGATGTACTAAAGCCGAAACACAGCAAAAAATCTGTTTCAAGACTCGTTCACACCAAAAACGATTACTATAACGTTAAGGAATAGTTCACTTTAAAAAAAAAAAAACTTTTGCTGATAATTTACTCACCGCCACGTCATCCAAGATGTCCACGTCTTTCATTCTTCAGTCGAAAAGAAATTAAGGATTTTGATGAAAACATTCCAGGATTTTCTCCATATAATGGACTTCAATGGGAACCAAACGGTTCAAGGTCCAAATGAGAGTTTCAGTGCATCTTCAAAGGGCTTTAAACGAGACCAGACGATGAATAAGGGTCTTGTCTAGCGAAACGATCGCTCATTTAAAAAATAAATAAAAAGGTTTAAGTTTTATAAGCACAAATGCTCGTCTTGCTTGACTGAATGACTGATTGAGTCATTTGGTTCATTCAACGAACAAAATGACTCGAAAAAAGATTCGTTCATTTTGATGACATGGAGGTAAGTAAATTATCAGCAAAAGTTTTTTTTAAAAGTGAACTAATCCTTTAACAATGCAGTTTTAAAAATCATCCTAAATAGTTGAGTCCACCACACCACTATAATGATAAAGGAACAATGACACGATTTGGGTGCAATCACAACGATTTTTAATCCAGCCGATGAACGATAAAAACAAGCTTGAGCATTTAAAACGGCAGAGGACAAACCTGCTGTAATAAACAGCATGCTATCATGATAGTGGTCGTTATAGTTATCATTCTTGATGTGGACGGGTCTTAACGGGAGATGATTTTCAGACCTGAGGTGAATTGAGCTCATTATTTTGGAACTGATGTGAACTGGCTGCAGAACTGAACTTATCTGTTTTAGCTATAGGCTATACATACACACTAAGCCCTAAAGTGTTTGTACTCTTAAATCACACTAAACATGTCATTAATGCAATAACAGAATCATCTTTTTGTGTTTAATACATTTGCTTTCACGTTTTATCCGATGCATGTTTGAGGTCTTAAGTGTTCAAATATTTGTATAGGCCACATGCATATATTTTATTGCACTTATGTTCAAGAACATTAACATCAAAAAACATTTATAAATGTAATTTACTTGTCTAGCTTTTCCAGTAAGAATCTAAAATACTTTGCATGATGTGTGACAACAAGAAAACATTGTTCAAATTTACTTCTATCAGTTCCTTTAGACTTTAAGCAATTTTAAAAAAAAGTTTTTCATATTTTATAGATGTGAATATATTTAGCGCTTATACTATTTATCTGCTCATGCATCAGATGTACTGTTGGACTTATGGTTTTAAACTGGCAATATTACAATTCTGTTGTATCATACTTTCATCAAATATTCTGTAAATATATTAACATATTTTAATAATGCCATATTACAATAATAAATCTTTTTAGAGTGATGAGTGAAGATATTGTGTTCAGTTTTTAGGCTAAAACACATGGTTCCACAGACTGGGTTTAGTTTAAGCCAGGATTAACATATTCAATTAGGGCATTTAAGCTTTTATAACTTTTTTATAGCTTTTTTAGCTTTTATAAACATGCCTTAGAGAAAAACATTACCGATGTGCATCTTGAGGACTAGAGTCTGGGACTAGAAACCAGGTATAATGTACTTTACTAATCAGAGACCCAATAATGCAAAATCAGTGCTCACTCAGATTAATTGTCTTTGTAAATGTCTCTGGCATTGAAAAACTGAGTCATAAAATCTAATGTCTTAGATTATGATATAAGAGATTATATCCATTTACAGGAATGTCAGGTCATTATGAGTTCCTGTGTGATGTCATTTCCCATAATCTGCATGAACCTTTGGTCCTTGGACTGTGCATTATGTGATAAGATGCAGGGGTGTGAGCGGGTTTCAGCCACCAGGGGGCAGCAGGAGTGTGTGTTGTTCATCCGGTCACTAAGACAGACATGTTCCTGGATCTACATCCCTGTAGGAAAATGTAGTCCTAACCCTACTAACTTATCTCCAAAGTCAGAGGGAAATGATATGTGAATAACACTAATGTAAAAGCCTTGTAAGCCTAAACTTGACATAAACTGTAAACTTATACCTCAAAGATTCTGATCCAGGAACATGTTGTACTTGGTGAAATCACATTCCCTGTGTTGATCGTGCTGCTGCAAACTCATTTCAGATCACACAAACACGTATGCTATTGTACTCGAGTAGCTTGGCAACAATAAACATAACACAATAAAAATATTCTGCTAACATTTCCGGTAAGTATGAAAACTTAATTTCTGAATGTTCTCTGAATGTTAAATAACATCCAGTTTTTTTTTTTTTAATATTTTAAAAAGCTTTTTTCTTAGTCATGGGAATGTTCATTTAACATTCCATTTGTATTACTCTTCAAACATTATGGGAATGTTACTTTTGAATGTTTTCAGAACGTTCTGAAATGTGTACCATTTAAAAAAAAATGTGTGTGTGTGTGTTTGGGGGGGCTATAAATTATATTTTTGTGCTTACAATATAAATAATAGATAAGAGATAGAGATAAAAAATAAGAGATATTATATCAGATATCTCAATAGATAAAATATAATATTTTAAATTTGGGGAATAAAAGGGTAACATAAAAATATTTTTACTTTAAGTATTTAAGAACTAATTTGACTTTTATGATATTACAATGTTACATTTGGGAGCAATTTAGCAAGAACTTACCTTTTTGAAATAATGGTGAACCAGTACTGTATAGGCCTATTAAAAATGACAGGGTACATATCTATGCATTTATAAAGCAATCTTTTTAACAAAAGTGCACTGAAAACAAAAATGGTGCTTGTTACCCACTTGTGCTATATAGTTACAGGGTAAGCACAATAAGAATGCATACACAATCTTATATCACTGACTTGGAAACCGTTATTTATTATACAAGCACCACTTGCCCACAAACCACATCAAACCAGATATATTTTCCAGTATACTGTATTTAAAAAAAATTCCAAAAGTCTTAGCTTTTCCTGCATTGAAACATGGTAGCCCAAACTTAAATCTGCACTTTTGCTATATATATATATATAATTATTATTTTTATTTTTTTAGAAATGCATAGATATGTACCCTGTCATTTTTAAAAAGCCTACAGTATGCATTGCTTTGGTACACAATTATTAGAAAATGGTACGCAGTATATGTTCTCGCTAAATTGCTCCCAAATGTACAGTAAGATTGTAGTATCATAATAGAATAAGTACCCCTTAGTTCTATAATACTTACAGTATAAATATTTCTAGTTGTTACCCCTTTACTCCCCAAATTTAAAATATTGTTCCCTTATGTAAGTAGTTTATAGGTACACTATAATTCCAGAAAGTTACACTGTAAATTCATCTTAATTACACAGTACTTTCCGGGCTGTAATCTAAAGCGTTACCGAATAAACTTCCAGCCTCTCGTCCAACAGTGAATCCAATGCAGTTTTCAAAGAGCAGTTGAAAACTTTCAATTGAAAATCATCTAGCCAATCATATTGCACTTCCTATTTTTTAATAAAATCATCAAAGAGTCCAATATTCTGCACTTACACTTCAGTGTTGTTAAAGCTCAGCTGAAACTTATGATACTTGTATTACTCTATCCGCTGAATGAATGATGTAAACACATGTAAGCAAGTGTGTGACAGTAAAATCATTCTTCCATGTGATGTGCGGATATTGACAGTCAGATATGTAAAGGGAATTTTGACTAAAATCTCTTCCTCCAAATGATTAGAAATTTGAGCTGACGCCACAGTCAAACTCAACCTCGCTCTGAACTCAGCCTGATTCAACACGCATTCACCTGCTCCACCAATAAACTGTCTGATATATGAACACATCAGCTGTCATAATAACAACTAGACTTGCTTAGATATAAAATGTGATGGATTGCAATAAATTGGTGTATTGGTAAATTCTCCACTTGGTGTAAAGACTGTAGAGATGTTGTGTTGCCAATTTGTTTGCTTGTATTTTTATACAAAATGCAAAAACATTACATGTTCCTATACATTAATATATATTGTACACCATTCTGATGTGTCCATGCCTACGTTGTGTTAAAAAAAAAAGGTTAAAGCTTCAATAATGTCTGCCTACAGGGTTTTCATTAAGTCAAAGTCACGTATTAAAGAACTGAAGGGAAAATAATAGGTTTCGAAAAGACGAAACTATCAAAATTACTATTATTATTTTATGCTTGTCTCAGTAAATTAGAAGCTATAAGTTACATTTCAACATGTCCTCGTTTATTGTTTCTGACATTCAGTCTTGAAATTTTGCTTTTCAATATATCCAAGTAAATGGAATTAAATAAAATTAAAATGATATTGATCACAAACCAGGTGTCATTTTACACTCTTTGTGGGGATTATGTGGACGTTCACGCGTGACGTTTCTCAAATGCTTGACTTCAATGGGAATCTCTCAGAGGCGTTTGCTATGCAAACACACAGTGAATTACATCAGGAATGGAGGATAATCTCTTCTCCTTTCTTCTATACCTCTCTCTCTCTCTCTGTGTGTGTGTCTCTGTCAGTGGACAGACTCCTGAGCCCAGGTCACTCGGAGGGTGTGAAGGGATTAGGGAAAGACCCTCTGCTGAAACACAATTCTCCCTATACCTGTATCACAGAGGTGACACACACACACACACACCTGTGCCTGCAGGACACACACACACACACATACACACACCTGTGCCTGCAGGTGATACCAACACAGACACACACACACACCGGTGCCTGCAGGGGATACACAGACACACAAACAAGCACACACACACACACACACACACACACGTGTGCCTGTAGGAGATACAAACATACATAATTACACACATTCACATGTTAGGTTTCAGTATCCTTATGGGCACTCTCCATAATGATCTTTAAACTGTATTTGTAAATGTTGAAATTAACATTAACAAAGATTAACAAATGCTGTAGAAGTATTGTTCATTCTTAGTTAATGTAGTTAACTAATGAACCGTATTGTAAAGTGTTAACCTGTACAAAGTGTGTTTTCTATCCCCTAACCCTAAACCCATCACAAACATTTGTGTATTTTCAAATAAACATCATTTAGAACGTTTTCTAATGCGTTTCCCTCGTGGGGACCGCGGCTGCATTGAATGATTTTACTGTTGACGCACTTACATGTGTTTACATCATTCATTCAGCAGATACAAGTATCATAACAAGTTTCAGCTGAGCTTTAACAACACTGAAGTGTAAGTGCAGAATATTAGACTCTTTGATGATTTTATTAAAAAATAGGAAGTGCAATATGATTGGCTAGATGGTTTTCAATTGAAAGTTTTCAACTGCTCTTTGAAAATTGCATTGGATTCACTGTTGGACGAGAGGCTGGAAGTTTATTCGGTAACGCTTTAGATTACACACTCTTTAAATATATAAAACTAAACCTCACACATTAAGTGATTGAACACCTAGAATATTATAGATTATAAAATATTTGGTGTTTGAATAACTTCATCATTGTTACTCAGTGCGACGGGGAGAGAATTTATGAATGGCAGCGAACGGTTGCAACTGAAGTTGGTCACATGACAGTGACAACATGGCAGATTTTTATTCATACTACACACTCTCATACTATATAGAACACACTTTTCAAAGGTCGAAAAGTAAGCACATATTATGATTTCTGACACAGCACACGCGTGTAGTTCATCACACTAACACATACACAACCACACAGTCACAAAATACATTTTGTATAATCTTTTTCCATATCTAATCTAGATCTATTGTTTTATAATTCAAAAGATTAGCTAAAAATAAAAAGCTTGACATTTGTCTTCAGAAATCTAAGATGTTGTGTTAGCGTGTTAATATTCTAAATATGTATATGTGACATGTAAATCTATAATGTCATAAACAAATAAGTCATGAATAATGAAGGTTTACATGATTTCCTTGATGATGATATCAATCAGATATCAGTGCTTGAGGATTGTATTGTTGTTATATGGTTACCTCATCATACAAACATAAAAAAAAAAGTTTTATAATAAATTAATGTACTTTTAAGACCACAATAGGGTTGCTTGACTTAATTTCCAACCCCCAGTCTGTTTACCTCCTAACATAAAATATGACGATTCTGATGTGTTTTTAACACTATACACACACCCATAATCCAACATCCTAAACTTTTCACACTGAGCTGGATTTCCACCATGAGAGTGAGAACTGATCTGAGCGTTCACACACTGGAGCTGTGACTGGATGCAGCGGAGACAGGCAGGAACCGGCGCTTATCTCTGCCATTAATCTTAATTTGTCAGAGAGGGCAGAGCATGAAGGGCTGGAGAGAAGGAGGGAGCGAGGAGAGAAGAAGAGAAGAGAATAATTACACCCTTGCTGTTCCATTATGGTGTCATTCCTCAGTTAACATCAGATAAGATCACACCTCCAGCTATTTCTCCACTTTAGCCTCCTCTTTCTCTCTCTCACACACACACACGCATCTGAACCGACCGACAGAGTGTTCCATAAACTAGTGAGCAGTCTACGAAGGCAGCATCCCAACTTAAGGGAGTATCACAAATGATTTCAATAGAGTTGCCATATTCCTATGGTGAATTTGGGAAATATTTTATTAATTTATTATTATTATTATTATTATATAATTTTTATTATTTGTGTTAAATATATTATTTGATATGGGGAATTTTCTTTTTAAATTGAAATTTAATATATATTTTTGATAATATTTCAAATATATTCTAAATATCTGAATATATTGTAAACAGAGTAGGTAATAAAAAAAATAGATAAATTAATTTTAAAAAAGAATATATATATATATATATATATATATATGAAGAGTTCAGATGCAAAAGCCTCTAAATGCCATTTGAAATTTAATTCTTTAATGATGATTCTTATCAAACTTGTATATTTAAGTTCAGTAATTTCACTTAAATAACAATTAATAGGTAATTATCATTGCCATTTAAGTGAAATCACTGAACTTAAATATACAAGCTTTATAAAAATGATCATTCTAGAAGAAAATTTCAAATGGCACTTAGAGTCTTTTGCATCTGAACTCTTCATATATATATATATATATATATATATATATATTTTAAATATATTTCAAATGCCAAAATATGTTTCATATGTATACTTTAAGGAGAAAGAAATTACATTTCAAATCTTAAAAAATATTTTGGGTGAATTTCAAAAACATAATTGCAAAAAAAAAAAAAAAAAAATATATATATATATATATAAATGGACAAAATTATACGAGAAAACTTAAGTACAGTATGTCCAAAAATAAACAGTACATAACATTTTGTGTAAAACAGTGTATTTTGAATTAGATTTAACTATTATAATAGATTTATTGAATTTAGTTATGTGTGACTGTGTAGAATTTCATGTGCGTATCTATTTACATTTTTCTACTTCATGTACTTCATGCATTTTAATGACCACTATTAATTGAGAGATTGCATGAAAACATTTGTCTCACAACGCAGGAATATTTAAAAAGAAATAGAAGGCAGAAGAGTGATTACAAATGGAGAAAAATAAAAATGAATTATTAGCTAATATAGTATCATCTTGTCAACATTACGTGGACATTTCTTTTCACTTTTATAATGCGCTTGCTTTAAAGCAATCCAGCATTGTCTTTTCATTGAAAGATAGCATTCACATGAGCGCACTTATGATGTCTTTAAATGCTGCCTAGGTAGGCAGCTCACTAGGGTTTGGGACAAAACCTGTTTCTCACACTGACAATCTGAAAAGAGCTCACGACTCGAGGAGCTGGAAGTTAACCTGTCAGACTCCAGCTATTTCCCAATCTCCACTGCACATCTGAGCTTATCTTCCCCTCTGATTACCCTACAATTCAGTATGATTAAGCGCACATCTGACCCCAGATCAGTGTCTTGAGGCACGGTATGTCAGACCCACAGGTTAACCTGTCGCAGTTAAGACACCATTGTCCCCTTCGGCAGGCCAGCGAGTGGAGAGGACGCCACATTGACAGCTTCTGTGATTGATTAATTGAGTCTGAGACACTTTCTCTCTGACTGACCATTTGATGGATAAAAGATTGCACAAGACAAACAAGTCCCACATATTTCTCAGACAGGACATTATACCGCCCTCCAGTGGTGCAGTTCACAGAGGGTGTACCGTCTATAATTGTATTTACACACAGCCTGAGGGACTGCTAATGAGAGCCAGCAGGTCTACAAATGAACACTAACAGGACAGTCATAAAACTGTCAAGAAGATAAACAGGCAATTATGGAAGATGACTTTACTTCTGTTTGTGGTTACAAGACCCACTTTTGTAAAATCACATTGATTTAATTTAACCATGCAACTCGCTGACTGGTAAAAAAGGCATGAGCTTAATATTTCTCATCCAAACCCTTCAACTGCCTAGCAACACACTAACACCTTAGCAACCACAAAACAACCATTGTGACAGGAATGCATGAGTAACGCTCTATCTATCTATCTATCTATCTATCTATCTATCTATCTATCTATCTATCTATCTATCTATCTATCTATCTATCTATCTATCTATCTATCTATCTATCTATCTATCTATCTATCTGTATCTGAAGAGTTCAGATGCAAAAGCCTCTAAATGCCATTTGAAATTTTCTTCTTTAATGATGATTTTTATGAAACCTGTATATTTAAGTTCAGTAATTTCACTTAAATAACAATTAATAGGTAATTATCATTGCCATTTAAGTGAAATTACTGAACTTAAATATACAAGTTTGATAAAAATCATCATTAAAGAAGAAAATTTTAAATGGCATTTAGAGGCTTTTGCATCTGAACTCTTCATCTGTCTTTCTATCGGTCCATCTATCTGTTCGTCTGTCAATTCGTCCATCCATCCATCAATCTATCCATCCATCCATCAATCTATCCGTCTATCTATCTCTCTCTCTCTATCTATCTATCTATCTATCTATCTATCTATCTATCTATCTATCTATCTATCTATCTATCTATCTATCTGTCCATTTATCTGTTCGTCTGTCCATTCGTCATCCATCCATCCATCCATCTATCTATCTATCCGTCTATCCATCTATCTATCTATCTATCTATCTATCTATCTATCTATCTATCTATCTATCTATCTATCTATCTATCTATCTATCTATCTATCTATCTATCTATCTATCTATCTATCTATCTATCTATCTATCTATCTGTCTTTCTATCTGTCCATCTGTTCGTCTGTCCATTCGTCCATCCATCCATCTATCTATGCATCTATCTATCTATCTATCTATCTATCTATCTATCTATCTATCTATCTGTCTGTCTGTCTGTCTGTCCGTCCGTCCGTCCGTCCGTCCGTCCGTCCGTCCGTCCGTCCGTCCGTCCGTCCGTCCGTCCGTCCGTCCGTCCGTCCGTCCATCTATCTAAACATTTTTCAAAACTTTCCAACAAGGATTTCCTTTTAGGTCCACATTACAGTCTTTTCTTTAAATTTACAGTAATTTCTTTAAATTACAATTCATTTTTTGCTACCATGTTTGCTACCTCGATTCAAATTCAAATGAAAACATTTAACTGAAAAATGTCAATTTAAAAAGCATACTAAATTCAATTGTGTATGACACAAAATCCCAGTGTACTTAGACTATTAAATAATCTTTTATTTTATTTTTGGTATTTCCAATTTGCTCAAAAAAAAAAAAAAAAACCTCAGGCTGTACTGACTGAGTGCAATCGGTGTGGTTTTCAGGCATTTTGCTCACACTTAAGCTGACATTGATCCTCCAGCATACTGTTTAAACGGCCCTTATTTCCCACTCAAAAAGCATCTTTGTATGTGTAGAAGCACATCTTTACTCATCTGAAGCTGTCACTACAGGGGTAACCGAAGCCGTAGGTGATGGGTTAGCGTTTAAGATGAAAGCCGAGGCCGTCAGTGGAGCGAAACGCTCTCTCAGAGATCACAGTCCTGACGGTGAAACTGAGAGCGAGCCGTTCTCTCCTCCACACGGCCGTAACACGCAAGATCTCCCTCTCCCGAATCTCAAACCCCATCCACACGCATATTACGCCATCTCACAGCGATATCATGGGGTCCATTTCAAATTCATTTCAACAGTTCCAGCAGCAGACATCTCTTCACACTCAGCACAGGTGTCAGTTTGGTGAAATACTGTTGGTGTACCGAACGCTCTGCTTCGTCATGCTACATCTCCGGCCTATAAAATCCATAAAACATATCAGCACTGTTTGACGTCTCTATGTGATGTGTCGGGTTTGATGGACTGTGACAGGATTCTCTCACAGCAGACGAATAAAAGAACAATGTGTTCTTCATCCTGAGGAGATCTGTTCGATATGAGCACCAACTAAATAAGATGATGTTAGGCCTATTATGTTTATACATTACATTTCATATTTAGTTTCATGGTAATGATTATATTTTTAGATGTTTTCAAGGAGATTTTCCAACAAAAACAGTTTATGAAATATAAATGTAAAAAGAGGTTTGTTCCACCTCAAGAAAGCCCTGACCTCACGCACTGACGCTTCAGACACAAAGGCTGAGAGGTTTAGGAAAAGCCGTATCGGGTTCCTTGTGTGTCCCTCCGGGTTAGCGTGAGGTGGTTTTCGGATGGCGCTGTGATTTGTCGTGTTGTCTGTGGATAATTGCAGGTTTGTATCGTGTAGGTGCTGAGAAAGCTGCGATGAAGTCACCAGAGGAAGCTCTGAACACCGGTGGCTTTTATGGCTAAATTGCACGCAAGAATGACGTGACGAGTGATACAATGATGCTACGAGACACTTCTGACCACACTCTAAAAAATACTGGGTTGTTTAAACCCAACTTTGGCTAGAAACAACCCAGTATTTTTTATAGTGCATGCATGAGAAAAAGTCTGCAATATATACACTCTAAAAATGCTGGGTTGTTTTAACCCAATTTTGGGTCAAATATTGACAAACCCAACCATTGGGTTACATTTTTAAATTACATTTTTAACCCTATGTTTGAGTTTGTCCATATTTGACCCAAAATTGGGTTAAAACAACTCAGCATTTTTTAGAGTGTATATATATATATATATATATATATATATATATGAAGAGTTCAGATGCAAAAGCCTCTAAGTGCCATTTGAAATTTTCTTCTAGAATGATCATTTTTATGAAGCTTCTATATTTAAGTTCAGTGATTTCACTTAAATTGCAATGATAATTAACTATTAATTGTTATTTAAGTGAAATTACTGAACTTAAATATACAAGTTTGATAAAAATCATCATTAAAGAAGAAAATTTCAAATGGCATTTAGAGGCTTTTGCATCTGAACTCTTCATATATATATATATATATATATATAAACACACACAACTGTCTGCTATCTGGATGTTAAAATGTAAATTATTCCTGGGATCAAAGCTGTTGTAATTTTTACTCCACACTCTTAAAAATGCTGGGTTGTTTTAACCCAACTTTGGGTCAAATATGGACAATCCCAAACGTTGGGTTAAAAATTTCATAAAAAAATTTAAACCAATGGCTGGGTTTGTCCATATATGACCCAAAGTTGGGTTAAAACAACCCAGCATTTTTTTAGAGTGCAGTCTTCAAAGTCACATGATCCTTCAGAAATCACTCCAATATGATGATTTGCTGCTCTAGAAACATTTATTATTATTATTATTATTATTATTATTATTATTATTATTCGCAATGTTGAAAACAGTTGTGCTGCTTCATATTTTTATGGAAACCGAGATACATTTTTTACAGGTTTTTTTTTTTATGAATAGAAAGTTCAAAATAACATCGTTTGTGAAATACATAAACGCCTTTGCTTTGGCTTTTGATCAATTGAATGCGCCATTGCTGAATTTATTACAGTAAGAATATACACTAGTCAAAATTTGAGGTGGAAAAAGTTCATCAAAGTTGTCCTAAGACAAAAATATTCAAAATTCATGTATAACTTTAATGAAAGGCTTTAATTAAAGTCACTTCAAATGTTGACTACTGTGTATACCAATAAAGTGCTCAGAATTGCCAAGATACAAAAGTCAAAAGTTAGAGATGTCCGTTTGAAGCAATTCTCATCCAATTCTTGTATTTTGCTAAACCTCTCAACAATTTGTTTCTATTTTTAATTGAAACATTTTCTCAGTGATCTTCGGAAACATCTGAGAAGTTGATATTTCACTGAAACAACAACGATCTCCTATAGTTTGCGTATCAGGTCTGCCAAAAGTCTGACAGATGATTGAACAGTTTGTTTGAGTGTGAAACAGTTAACCTCCAGACTTCAGCAACACAATGCCAGGAGCAGAAACCCAAGTTTTAAACACTGCTCGGAGGTTTTAAGAAGAATTTAAGGCAGATGGTAAGAATGAGCATAAGACCGTTTCTCATGGTTTGTGTCGATCTATCACCTGCTGATCGGTGTCAACACCGAGAGGAAGAGGCGATCAGAGAGAAGCTGCTAAAGACAGAAGAGCGGATCATCTTGCCCCGGCCATTGTAAGTGTCCATTCACAGTGCACTTAGCGCCCGCGCTGCAATCAACAGGTGGGCGTGTCGGCTCGGCCCCGGGGCCACTCTCAGCTCTCGTCTTTTGTCATCCCTCTATCCCTCTATCTGTCTGTCTCTCAGCCCCACGCTCAGATATTGGCCTGGAGCGCAGTCACTTCCTCAGCATTCCTCTCTCTCTCTACTTGACTGCGCCCGGTAAAAGACCCTCATGAGGAAGAGATCGGACCCCCAGCTCACCTGAGTATCCATGTCTGCCCATCTGACCCCCATCTGGAAGGCCTGCAATTCATCTTCAGGAAACTGAAACAGACAAATCTGTCAACAATTGCCATGTTTAATCATAGATTTATCTGACCTCATTAACATTTTGATTTTAAAAAAATTAAAAAAATGGGTAAATAGGTACAGATAGAGCAAACAAACTTCTTATCAGGAACCATTTTTGAGGGAGACAACATAAAAATAAATTAAAAAATAAAATAAATAAAATAAAAAGTAAAATATTGTGAAGAATATGTATACACTATAATCAATGAATATATATATATATATATATATATATATATATATATTAAATAAAAACAGAAATAAACAGTAATATTGTGAAACAATTACAATTTTACATTATGGTCTTCTACATATTAAAATATAATTTATTTCTGTGATGCAAAGCTGAATTTTTAATATGACTGTTTTGTTCTGTATTTTTAAGTATCAAATAAATGCAGGCATGATGCGTATAAGATACTTATTTAAAAAAAAAACATTAAAAATAATAATGTTTTGTATATTTTACAGTAGACTTCAATACCATATATGGTATTTCATAGTTAGACTCAATAACTTGTAGTTAATTGTGTATATTTTTTACATTTCTATTGTACAACTTTCTAAATTCTTCTTAAAATGAACAGTTATTTAAACGAGTTTAAAAGAAAAGTACACAGTCTTGTTGTTTCTCTCTGTTTTTCTTATTTTCGAATTTGTCGCGAGAGCTGTTCAAGGCTTAAAACTCTGAAAATCTGAGGAATTATTTCAAATGCCTATAAATAATAGAGAAAACTCATAATCGAGATCTGAAAAAGTGTATCTTCATATCAAACTAAACCACTTCAGGGCTCTTTGAAGCACCAGTAAACAGACGATTGTCTAAAAAGTGTTTAAGAAAAAGGTTCTCAAGTACGGAAGCGTATACAGCATTCACTTGAGGAAACAAAATCTACTCTGTTTTTCTGAATTAACAAGTTAATTATCTCATTGAAAAAAAAGTTTTTGCTCTGTTTTCTGAGTTTTTGAGATAATCAAGTCATTAATTCTGAAAAACAGAGCAATTTTTTTTTTTTCCATGAAAAAATAATCTCATAATTCTGAGATAACTAACTCATTAATTCAGAAAAATAGAGTAGATTATTTTCTTCAAGTGAATGCAATCCGCTTCCGTACTCAAGCATGTGGCAAACATTGTATCATTAATACACAAAAGCTCCTCATCAAATGCATGCCAGGCGCAGGGACAAAACAGTATGTGTGTTTTGCGCACTCAGACAGCAGGAAGATGCTGCATCTTTAACATGTGTCTGTGTGTATCCTGCGGACTCGTCTCCGGGCAGGACGGACCGGGCCCCGACAGCCATCCCGCAGTGTCAGCGTGATCTATGAATACTGTAACCTGAGCTGTAGGAGGGATGGAGCGATACAGAGACATTCCTGCTCCTCATGGGCCCTCAGAGCCCTATAGGGGCCACTGGTGTACACTGCAAACATGCCAATCACTCCAACTGAGATTAATCACACCAAACACCAAGTGCATTTCAAAGCTTTGAGGGGTTTTAGTATGAAGATAAAAATAAAATAAATAAAAAATAAAAATCTTAATTTTGAACAACATGAAAATTTGTATGTGATATCTCTTTGTGCAAATGATTATTTTATTGTATATATTTTATTTCAAAGTAATATGTCTTTAAAATGTTGTTACACTTTTTTATTTTATTTTTATTATTTATTTTTTTATTTCACTTTATTTCATTTCATTTATTATTGTTGTATTTTATTTAATTTCATTTCATTATTGCATTATTTTATTTTATTCCTGAACCACATGGGGGGGGGGGGGGGTAAATCAAAAGATATGTCAAATATTCAAATATTTGAAAATATAACAACAACTCTTTTGTCTGAGTAATTCAAGATAACAGTATGCAAATTCTTCTCTCTTGTGTAAAATTTCCATCCACAACAGAATGACTACAAAAAGTTGCTCAATTTGTCCTAATTGAATCAAGTCCTAATTGAATTTGAATCAGGCGACATCTGCAACAAAGTATAGGACCTGTTTTTTTTATCAACATCATTATTATTATTTTAAAGTCTGCCTAACTCCACAAATACTATAGTGCATATAGCTTTGTCTCTGTATATGTCTCAACATGAGAATTTTAATGTGATATCTCTTTGTGCAAATGATCATTATATTGCATATATTGTATTTAAAAGTAATATGTCTTTAAAATGTTTTTGCACTTTATTATTTAATTTTATTTATAATTTAATTTAATTGTATTATTTTATTTGATACTTTTTAGTTCACATTATTTCATTGGATTTATTATTATTGTATTTTATTTTATTTCATTATTGCATTTCAATTCAATTTATTTTATTTTATTCCTGATTCATCATGGGGAGAGATATGTCATATCAAAAGATATGTCAAATACTCAAATACTTGAAAATATAACAAGTCTTTTGTTCGAGTAATTCAAGATAACAGTTTTGTAAATTTGTCTCTCTGGTGTAAAATTTGTATCCACAACAGAATAGGATGAATTCAGGTTCACTGGTCACTTGATGACTCAAAAAATTGCCCAATTTGCCAGATTTACCAGATTTTTATTATTTAAATCAGGCGACATCTGCAACCAACTATAGGACAAAGTTTTTTATCATCATCATCATCATCATCATCATTATTATTATTATTATTTTAAAGTCTGCCTAACTCCACAAATACAGTCTCTGAATTTTCTAATAAATGCTAATGAATAAAAAGAGGAGCTAGTGAATAAGGAGAGATAAGACATGAAAGAATGTTGTGCCTGAGGATGCAGACGTTCCCTCCTGTTGTGTTCATTCATGCTCTCCTGAGTGACGGGCAGCTGTGTGTGAAGTGCACAAGCCTCTGAATTATGCCATCATTTTAATTGCTCAGCATTTGCACTGACTGTACCTCTTTGTAATGAACAACACACGCACGTCTTTTGTATCCACCTCACAGACTTACAAAGAGATTTTGGCAAAAGAACACAATTCTGTCGTTTTGTAAACTGATCTAAAATTATAAGACGACACTTTTGAAGAAGAAAAAAAATCCACCAATAACAACATGCTATGGCTGCCGTAAATGCCACCAGAGGACGCTGTTGAGCTCCGTGTCATAAAGCATGACTGTAACAGTAGGGCAGCAAAATTCAAAACACTATAAAACTGGAGAGCTATGGGAACTATCATCTCTCAGGGACTAAAGAAGATTTATCTCAACAGACGAACACAGCTAGACATCAGACTAACCAAAACACAACTTTTCCCCTCACTCTTGCAAAGTTTAAATTGGATTTTAATCCTACCTGCATGATCTAAAATGTAACCATTTGAGAAATTAAGTTAAAAGAGTACTAACTGACATTTTTTTAAAAAAAAATAACAATATAACTACATATTCAGGATATGAAAGGAGCAAATGTCATGAATCAACTGAAACGTTTCGGTTCGAGCCCTTATAGTAACGAGATGTGAAAAAACTTGCATGTTTATTTGTTGTGCTTCACGAGAGTCTTAGAGGGCCTCTTAGCCTCAAGATTAAACGAGTTCAGTGGGTGATTCCAAACATTATTTCATGTAATGGTTAATCCTGTTAGATTGACAGGAGCACTTGAGTTTGGAATGGCTCCTCGGCGTGGCTAAGGGCCGACCACGGGGAACACAGTCTAGCTGTCAACTCACATCTAACTCAGAAGAACTAAAAGCTTTTTCCTCGGCTCCAGGAGTCACCGTTCCTAGAAACAATCCTCTTACTGGTCTATGTGACATTAGAATGTAAGTTATTCTATACAAGAGTACACAGCAAAAAAAAAAAAAAAAGTTGCTGCCTTACATTTTTAAGTATCAACTTGAATGTTTAAGTCATTTCAATTTTAAGGAGCTGTTCAGGTTTTTTGATGAAAACATTCCAAGATTGTTCTCCATATAATGGACTTCAATGGGAACCAAACGGTTCAAGGTCCAAAAGACAGTGCCAGTGCAAACTGCAAACTGTTCAAAGGGCTTTAAACAATTCCAGACAATGAATAAGGGTCTTATCGAGCGAAAAGATCGCTTGTTTAAAAAAAAAAAGTTTTATAAGCTCAAATGCTCACCTTGGTATGTTAGGGTTAGGGTGTGATGAGCGTTTGTGACTCTCCTATTCGAACTTGTTCATCAAAATGAACAAATCTTTTTTCGTGTCATTTGGTTCATTCAACGAATGAAATGAACGAGTTGACTCGGGAAAAGCTTTGTTCATTTTGATGAACGAGTTTAAATAGGAGAGTCACAAACGCTCATCACACCCTAACTCTAACAGAGCAAGGTGAGCATTTTAGTTATAAAACTTATTTATTTTTTTTTTTTAAATGAGCGATTGTTTCACTTGATAAGACCCTTATTCATCGTCTGGAATCGCCCTTTGAACAGTTTAAAGTTTGCACTGAAACTGTCATATGGACCTTGAACCGTATGGACCCAACTGAAGTCCATTATATGGAGAAAATCCTGGAATGTTCTCATCAAAAACCTTAATTTCTTTTCGACTGAAGAAAGAAAGACGTGGACATCTGGGATGACATGGGGGTGAGCAAACGTTTCTTTTAAAAGTACTACTTTTAATGATATTAAACTGATTTTCTCTAACCATGATATTATAAACACTTTTTACTATCAAATTGTTTTGATATTTATTGGGTAAATATGAAAAATATGCCACATTATAAAGTAAAATAGGTTGTTAGAGAGCTGTTTTTTGCAGGTAGTGCCAGTGTGTCTATCTCAGCTTCATGGACAAGAAAAAAAATAAATTAAACTACAACAGTAATACATCTTGCCAAAATCATAGCAATATAATATTTAGTAGTGTCAAAAAATCCAGAGTGAAATCACTTTGAAAATCTGTTATTCATATATATACATATATATATGAACTTGATTTATTTACAGATGTAAATGAAAAAGTATATTATTATTATTATTATTATTAAAATAGTAAGATGAGCGTAGGTCATGCACAGTCAATCATGCAGTTAATAATCAAATATAAGGGAAATTTGGGGACACAATTATTTTTACTAATCATAGGGCAATTTTTTTTAGTTATTATTATTGTTATAATCAAAACAAACACCAACGGGGGCATTCGCACTGGTGGTCTCTGACGTTTGGACCCACTGACTGTAAACAAGTGATACCAGGAATAAATTGCCATTAAAACTAATTCTGAGATGTTCTTCTGCATCTGTAGACCAGCTCTGATCATTTTTCCAGTCTGAGGAGTAGTTCATAAAGAGCCTTTGTCTCAGCAGTGACCGAATCTTCATCAGTGTGCTGTCAGTCAGGCTTCACGGGTGCCTGTGTGTTTATCTGCAGGCCTGTCCCACCACCTCCAGCTTCAGATTTCTCTGGCATCTCTTGGTCTCGCTCAAGCAGCTAAGTGGCCATTCTCTTTGGTTCAGCTTATCGATGGCTTTGTCCCTCAAATTTCTAGTTATTCGATCTGGCCTGTGCAAAGGCGTCGGGGTAAATGAGGTATTGTCTTACCGAGCAGGTTACCTTACCTCTCACAAAGCTTTCAGTGCCAGAGCAGGCGTAAACTTGGCATAGCATCAGAAACAACAAAGAAGATCCGCGCTAGTAGAGACATAACCTTAGCACAATCACCGCTTTATTTTAGGGATTTCCTCCTACTTTAGAGGGGGAAAAACATCTTTCATAGTCTGTGTGCATGATCACTTATGAGCTAAAAGTGAAACCCACATTCTGATTTGTTTCCATAACTTAAGAAAGATGCATATATTTTCCAATATATATATATATATATATATAGGAAAGAAAAATCTGCAAAGTTATAAAGCAAAGTCACTGTTTCTGAACTCCCTGAAATGCCTGCATTGTAGTCTTGAGTTTTCTTCTAAGAACAAACACGTTATAATATTCCCCATTTAAAGGGGAAGGACTGTGAGTTAGTTAGTAGTTTTGAAACTCGCGGATATGGTAAGGGGTGGGAAATTTCCCAAACGCGTTCAAACTAAAGCACTTGACCAATCACAACACACTGATCCAGCCGACCAATCAGATCCCATTAAGCTTTTCAGAAGGAGGGGCTTCATAGAGACAGGAAGTAAACAGAGCGTTACTGACAGACTGGGAAGAGAGGAGCTGCAACAATGGAGGATATGGGAAAAATTCTACTCCATCTCACGACCAATTCGCACGAATTCGTATGAGTGATTAAAAATTGGCTCGAATTCGTCAAATCGAATTCGTACGATTTTTTCTAAACCCACGTGATGGTTAAGTTTAGGGGCGGGGTCAGGTGTTGGTCATTTGTACGAATTCATACGAATTGGCCAATTCGTAAAATATGTACGATTTAGCAAAATCGTACTAATTCGTACGAGTGAGGTCGTACGAATTGTTACGAATTAGCCACCTCGTAAAATTCGTACGAATTCCCGTGAGATCGGGTTGGAAAAATTCAGCCCGGTCTCATCCCAAGGCGTCATATACTGACGCCTTTTGACGTTTCATCTACATCCAACGCACATGGCACCCTTTAGCGTCAATATGAGACGCAGATATATAAGGGCTAGAAGGCGCCTCCTAGTGGTCTAACCCTAACCCTACCCCAGACCTAAACCTACCCATAACCGAAGCATCTTATATTGACGCTAAAGGGTGCCATGTGCGTTGGATTTAGACGAAATGTTAAAAGCGTCACCTATATGATGCCCTAGGATGAGAATGCGTCGGAAAAATTATGTTTTTTGAACACACAAGAATGATCCTATTTTAGAATAGAGCCCAAAAACAACATCAAGACTTTCTAAAGGGGATTATAGGCACCCTTTAAATTGAGAGCAAATGCAGACTTGGATCTTTCCCTCAAGATGAAGTAATCTCACAGAGTTTCAGAAGACATCTCAACAATGTCTCAAACTGCTTAAAATTGACAAAGTCTGCAGTAAAAAGTCAGATCTCACTATGAACTCTCGCCACATTCTTCCAAATGATCTCCCACTTAATTGTATAACCCTATATTGAATGTCACAGCTTCCATTTTACTAAAAACTAAAACATCTGAGGCAACACACACACACATTCTTTTAAAACCTCAACAATTTGATAGAAACATGGGACACACATTTCACCTTTCCAGCCCTTAAAAAATTTCCATTTTAAGTGAGCAGAACTGGACCAGCATGAAAGATAATAGTGTTATACATGAGACCGTCCTCTCAGCTGGCGTTTCATTAGGTGTAATTGCTCAACGATTGCTCTGTTTATTAAAGGTGACTGCCATTCACTCCTGGGGTCAGCAATATGTGATGTAGATGATTGCTGTCTGTGTGTGTGTGTGTGTTAGGGAACATGCAGCCCTCTAGCATTGGCCTAATAAAAGAGCTGAAGAGATTGAGCCATTACGATGTCAGACCTCCTACTATTATGAGCCATTAAAAGTGCTCAACCACTGATTCAGACCCATTATATTTATTGAATCTAGAAACTGATTGATGTTGCGCTGGCCGTGCACACTTGCCCCGGCTGTGTCATCCAGAGATTTCAGAGCAAAGCTTCCCGGTGTAAAACACACTCATTTTACACATCCCTGAGCGAATCTCGTGAATATGTTAATGCACAGCTAATGCAAAAGATTAAATATTTTATAGGGATGTCCTGATACCACTTTTTCACTTCCGATACCGATTCCGCAGCTTTGGCTATTTGCCGATGTACCGATATAAATCCAATATTTTTATTCTATTTTATTCTTAAATTAATACTAATAAAATATATGGCAGTACTTTGCTCAATAATAGCAACCTAAAAACATCTCACTCAAATTTTATATAAATATTTATACAATAGGCCTACATATGATTCAAACATGTGAAAGCACCATTAAAGAAATGAATTTATCTTTAATAGAGTTGTTCAGTTTGTTATCCAAAAACCTTAGAAGATCCATAGACTTTTAGAGTAAAAAAGTTTTTTTTTTTTTATTTTTTTTATTTTATTAGGTCTGTGCATAACATTATTTCAATATATGTTTTATTCTATAACATGCCTCAAATGTGAATTTTGAAACTATTGTGTGCCAAGTTATGTAGAATCATAAAGACTACAATTTGACACACCAGTTTAACCTACAAATTGATGTCATGACTGAACGACTCTATTACTTGAATGATTCATAAGGACTGCTAACCCCAAAGAACAACATCGATGCTTCATTCTCTCTTTCCAATCTAGAGTAACTGAAGCAGGTCCACTTTAATGAGTCAATGAAGCATTCTAATCTACATGTACTTCACTCAACTACAATGACAACATGAAGATAATGTGCCTTTTGATGGTGTTAGATAAAGCTAATGTGGCTAAACAACTGTGTATTGCACACTCCAGAAAGAGCATGTTAATCACAGACACACTTCTGCTACTGTTGACATGTACACAACCGACCTTCTGCAGTCCAACGACAACCACCAGAGACACAGAGTCTGCCCCGAAATGAGTCGAATTCATGCGATGTTGCTTTGTTTGAAATGCAATTAGCATGTTGTTGTTTTTTAGCTTCGGTTAAATGTCACAAACTGGAATGCAATCATAAGGGTTGTGTAGACCCTCATTTCAAAGTATGTGGATTCAACCGAATCATTGTAGATTTGCATTCATTTTACATTCAAATTTAGGGCTAGAGGCCCCGGCAATCCAAGAGCTCCAAGACAAGCCCGGGCCTGAACCCCCCAAGCTTTTTCTTCCCGAGTCTCCGGGCTGGTAGACGTGCCCTGTCCCACCTCCCTCGGAGACGCACGGGACAGTGGACCTGCTGGGAACAGACAGACAGGCAGTGCCGACATTCTCCGTCCTCCCCCAGAGCGCTCTATTGATCCATTACTGCAGGCAGCTAACCGCATTTACATAGTGATCAGATAGTGACGCCTCTCTTTGAGTTGTATCAGGGCAGAGGGCAGGGTAATGACAGCTAATAATTACTCCATTTAGTGAAGGAGGGGCAGAGATGGTGCTTAAGAATACAGCGCTGTTAGATTCCGTCAGCATGCAACTTTAAATCAGGCTCCATATCCGCTATAAAATAATGCATTTACAAAAACATTCCTAAATGTTGGTTATTGTACTGTTTAGGTTGATTTTGCATGGCAGAAATGCATGTTTTATTCAAAGATACGTTTCCTGGGAATTGAACCCATGACCTCAGTGTTACTAGCGCCGTACTGTACCATTACGGAGATATATTTCCATCCAGGGAATATTATAGTTAACAAGCTAAAGCCATTCAAAATTGTGACTTGAAATAAATTTTTAATATTTTTTAAAACTTAAGCTTTTGGCTAGTTGCCAAGGAAACATTTCTCATTTTCATTTAGATTAACTTTAGATGCTCTAAAATAATTAAAATTAAATCTGAAATAAAATGTGTAAAAATGATACTAAATTTTAAAAAAAAATTAAAATAAATGTAATTTAATAAAATAAAAAATAAAAAATCACACCATACGACAAAATGTAACAACAAAAAGATTGAAAATCTAAAAGTTAAAACTATTAATAAAAACTAGTATGAGAATGACACTAAACTAGCATTACCATTGAGGTGGCATTTATTTATTTATTTATGATTTATTTCTTTTATGATGATTTTATATTTACATGCACCCATAAGTTTCACCGAACATTACAGTTATGCATTCATTAATTATAATACAATTATTTTAATTTCTATCCAAATCACTGACCATTCTGTCAATCAGTCATTTCTATTAATTCTGATTTATATTTTTCACTTGTATTTATATTTTACAATTATTTCAATTATTCATCAGATTTCCATAGTAAGCAATTCAGACATTTAAATCAGAAGTGCAATACAAAGTTTCAGTAATAAAATAATTATATATATATATATATATATTTATTTATTTATTTTTTTCAGTGTCAATCCATAAATGTGTGCTCTGTTGTCTAATTGCTTTGTGGTTGGTCCTAAAGCTTCCTGTCAGGTAGCTCACAGTAGGGATGAGCTGTGTGAAAGGCTAAAGTGTGTTGTCATTGGTGTCGCTGACCCACAGGATGAATGTTTGGGTAGGCTTAACCTGCTGAGAGGCGGCAGGGGTTAAAACAACTACAAGGCCTTAAAAGATCTCTCGCATGTCAGCCTTTAAAAAGAGGACGACAGCAGTGTCGGGCCTGAATCACACAAACACACTCACTAATGTACAGAGAAATGTTACTAATGATGTGTTCTGCTCCAAAGCCCAGTGAGCTGTCTATGTAGGCATATTTTAAGGCAAAAGAGGAGCACATGGTGTCAAAAGCTGCATAACTGTGATGAAAATAATTGTTATTGAACTTCAGAGAGTGGTGTGAAAAAAATCCATTCAAGATGGTGGACAACGCAAGATAAATTAGCAATACCATATATGGATAATACTTATAGATATTTTAATAATTACATAAAATACTACTTTACCAGAGATAATACTCCATTAAATAATATTTTTCAAAGTATATATGATGTTACTGTTAACTGCAAGTACTATAGATAGTTAAATACAATAAAACATTAAATAGTAATAAAATAAAATACAAATATTAGATAGAATGTTTCAAAATTTGAAATGTTGGCCATTTACTTCAGGTAATTTAATGCTGAAATGATATATTACTATTATTTAATGAAAAAAAATACACAAACTGAGAATTGTTGGCAAGACTGGCTAATTCAAATAATTTTAAGATAAAGTACAACAATTACTGCACTACAACTGAAATAATTAGAAATTAAATCTAATAAATAGAAATAAAAAGTAATAAAAATAACAAAAGCACATTACAAATTGACTAAAGACTTACGAAAATCGACGAAAACTAAAAAAATATTAAAGATACCATAGCATATAAACAATAACACTGCATGCGTAGAACATTCATATTAGTCACCTATGAGTTATACTGTTATACTGTTATTAGCAGGGATGTGCAGGTTTGGAAAGGAAAGTGTAACCTTATCTTAGTTCATAAGAAACAAGTGCTTCTTTGAAAATCACCAGTAAACGATTATAGGTCCCTTCATGAGTAGCTGTGGGTCCAGATGTCTCTTTAGTTTTGATTGAGACGTCCGACAGCGGTTTATGAGGAGTCATGTTATGGTAATCTAACACCAGTTAGTTTTCTAAGACGACAGCTGAGAATGCTCTCTATCTCTCTTGCTCATTTTACGTCCCGCTCTATGTTTGTCTCTTCCTCGTGGATGGTAAACCTTCACACACTGTCTACTGTCTTTTACTCCAGCCTGAGATCTGAGTGTGCAAATATTCATTCTGGGCTGCTAAAAACAAGCTCATCAAAGCGGACCGTGGCCCGTTTGAGATGAGGGCATGCGAAACATTCGTGGGATGAGGCGTCAACATCACCCATCTCTCGCTCATGGCTCACTCACTCAGCCCATATGATGTCATGGGAATAGAATGTGGTCACATGACAACATCTTGGCCAGAGTGACAGGAAAATTATGTTGTGTTGTGTACCTGACAAATCTACACACACACACACATTTTATGGGGAATGTCCATAGACACATGTATGGACATTATTCTGTCCCCCAAACACAACCCTCATATTAAACTTTCTGCATTTTTATATTTTCAAATAACATTGTTTAGTATGGTTTATAAGCTGTTTTGCTTATGAGGACTTGTTTCCACTGAGGGGTACGGTACAGTACAGTACGGGTCGGGTACACCATGATCAGGCTTGCGTTTCCACTGCCAACAGTACCCTTACTTGATAGGCGTGGTATGCTGGAAAGAAGCGATCGACGTCATTTTCGCGCGAAGAAAGCGACATAGTAAAATGTCATCAATAATGTATGACAGACAGCAGATCTTGTTCTTGCTTCTCGGCATGTTTGTCACTAGAAACAAGCGCTGGCATTAGGCGTTTCCAAGAAGCCAATGCAAAGTCCGACTCAGGAGAATGATCCCGAGGACGCGAGTACAGTAATTCTGTTAATGGAACAGCGCGTTCTTGAACGCGGCACTCAGCTCGCTCGGGCTATGCGACTCCGGTTATCTCTGTATGTTCATTTTAGGCAACAATAAAACGAAATATGTTATAAAACACAACTCTACTTCTTTTCGATTTCATTTCAATACATTGTAAACATTCTAAAGCACACAAATGTGGTTCAGGCAACGCATAGCCAATTGATTATCACTGCATGTAGCCTATGTAACGTTAGACTATAGTTATAACAAAACTAAATATAAAACAACCCTGCCTCTTTTCATTTAAATTAAAAAAATATTAAACATATTCCAGGCAATATGTAATGTAATGTATTGCATATCGCATTGGTACAAATGTTACAATAAACAACATTACAGATGATCTTGTATTAAAATAAAAAAAAGACAAAACTATCTCTTTTTGTTAAAGTTCAGTTTTATCAATAATAGCCATTATAAAAGTATAAGTAAAAGGTACAAAAAGATCTACAAATAACATCAAGAAACAATTCAGTCAGTCAAATTCAGCGCTCAAAGATATGAAACTTCACGTAGCCTTTTGCCAAAACTATTGGCCAGGGAACGAATTATAGATTCAAGAGACCAAAGATCACCTGTTAGGTTTATACAAGACGAACTATATCTCATGTTTAACCACTACAGAGACATCCGAGTCAGCGGCAAACATCAGGATGACTAGCCGAGGAAAGGCTGTTCCAGGCGGGGGACACGAGCGCGAGCGTCCGGTGATCGATTGGAATGGATCTCGGTCAAATTATCATAAATCTATAAATAAACCACAGATTTGAGCTTTAAAAAACTACTTTCTTGCCTGAAAAAATCTTAAAACTACATTTCGTGACACAATAACAGTAGTATTATATTTCAACTTATGCTTCTAATGCCCTTGTAGCACGCGTGAGTGACGATACTCTGTCCACCAATCACCGTTCTGCAGTGAGTCTAGCTCCACCTTTTAGTACCCTTTCACTGTGCTAGGTACCCCAACGGAAGGGTACCAAAAAGTGGTACGGTACGGTTCGGCTTTTTGGTACCATTCACAAAAATTGACAGTGGAAACGCAAATAATTGCGTACCGAACCGAACTGTACCGTACCGTACCACTCAGTGGAAACGAGCCATTAGAGTATAAGATGCTTAGGGTACTTAGTCATATTTTTGGCCATTGCGGGTTGCCATGACAAGCATTGATGCAGAAGAGATGAAATGCATATTTCTAGTTTTATGCGTATTACAGTATCACACACTCTAAACAATGCTGGGTTGTTTTAACCCAAATTTGGGTAAAATATGGACAAACCCAAATGTTGGGTTAAAAATGTAATTTCAAATTTGTCACTCTCAACTGTAAATTTTTTAATTGCATTTTTAACCCAACATTTGGGTTTGTCCATATTTGACCCAAATTTTGCTTGAAACAACCCAGCATTATTTAGAGTGATATCAGTATATCAAAAATTAAAAATAAATACATAAATAATAATGATGTAATAATAATATAAACATTATTGTAATATTATATTATGATTATTATACTATAAAATATATATAGAACCATTTTAAGGTCATTAAGATTATTATTATTTTTTAATTAATACTTTTATCCAGCAAGGATGCATCAATTTGATCGAAAGTGCAAATAAAGACATTGTTACAAAAGATTTATCTCTCAAATAAATTCTTCTTCTTGCTGTTCTTTTGTGATCTTTCTATTCATCAAAAAACTATTGAAAAAAAAAAGTTTCAACAAAGATATTAAGCAGGACTGTTGAATGGTAGTGTGACTTTTTCAGGCAAACACATTGTAAATTTTCACTTTTTTGTCTATTTTCGGTTCCAAAATCAGTATTAGCAGGTTTTGGTTCATCCTGAAATTCAGGGAACCTTTTGATGTCTAACCACAGAAGGGTCTTCACCAATATATAATAATGACTGTTATGAGGATGACCACCTTATCACAGTAATTCATTGAGATAGTGGGGGGAGTTCACTCACTCATTTAAGGCTCTTTCTTCTCTTCTTTAGATTGATAGCAGATTCCTCTGAAGTCCAGCCCAGCCTTGAAGTGCATGCTGGATTAGTCCAGAACACAAAGGGTGTGGTGTGGTCGAGGCATGTCTGGCCTCTCTTGAAAGGGTATCACTTAGTCCACCCAGCAATGGATCATCTGAGGGCTTACAGATGCCGGCAGAGGACACAACACTCTGACACTGTTTCATGGAGTTAAGAGAAAGGATTGGCACTGGGATTCTGATTTAACCTAATGGAAGACCACTGGAATGCAGTTAAAACAATTAAAACATGGTATTTGTGTGTGTCTGTGTAACTAGCCATATTTTGGGGACTAATGTGTACCAAGAAGTGAGCTAAACCTGACAAAATCCCCCAAAAACCATCCTCATTTGTAAAAATAGTATAACATTAAAGTAAATTGTAAAAAAGCAGAAAATGTTTTATCAGGGTTAGGTTGTGAGTTTGGGTTAGATTACAGTAATTATATCTAGCTCTAAATCAATGTAATGTCTCCATTTAGATATCCAAGTGAGGTTGTGTGCGCATGTTTGTTTGTTTGTATATGTAATATTTGAAAGGAAAAATTACGTATATTTTCAGTCATGAAAATTATCAGCCAAAAAGAACATATTTACTCTATACAAAATATATAATCATATTTATTTAACCTACGCATACTTTTTTTAGAGAATAACTTATGCAAAAAAAAAGAGCAACAATATAAATCAAAAGTGAATCTCACAAAAACATATATAGGTAATATAGGGTTAAATGTGACAAATATTTATAAAATAAATCAAACGAATCCTATTTTAGGGCTAATGAGATATTTATTTTTCCATTTACTTTAACATTTACACATTAAATCCCTAAGTGCACTTTATTTTCTTCAATTCTCATTAGATAAATATGATGATTTATTTTTTTAAAACATTTTAATTTACATTTTTTTTTTACATTTAAATAACATTCAAAACAATAAAAATTCAAAGATTTGCATAAATAAGCAAATACTGACATGATATAAAAATATTTTTCAAACGCTTAGATAATATACTGTTCATATTAAGGTAATACTTAATTTCTCGTTTGTTTATATGTGACCACATAATGTTGACGGGTTTCATGAGATTTGCCCTCAACATTTTACATCACTATTAATCAAAAAATCATGGATGTCTCAAGCAGAGTTGCCAGGTCAGCACAAAAAAAAAATAATACTAATTGCCCAATGGCCAATCAAAATAATAAACAGTCACACCGTCAGTCAACTTTTGTACATTTTCTGAAGAAAATGTGTAGCAAACTCACCACCATGATGCTAAGAAGTTTTCTATGCGGTTAAGATGGTTGTCACAACTCTAGAAAAATCAATTCAAACCTAGAACTCATTGCAATCCATCAAACAAAATAAACTGTTTTGTTGCACAGCAAAAAACTCATCCCGAAGAGCTCAGCAGGAGGGTGTGAAAATACCTTAAAACTGCATTACACAGATGCCGTGTCCATAGCCATTTTTTGATTTCACTGATGTGCACCGTATTTCCCAGTAGCCATATATCAGTACTATCACACACACCAATATTCCCAACACAGCGGCTGAAACCTTCCTAAATCATTTTGCATGTCAAGTGGTGACAGTTCAGAGAGCTTATATGGGTTTGGCTCTATATAAACGCATCCATATGGAGTCAGCAGGGCCGTTCTCTGGATCTCATGCCATTATCAGCCCATACATTACCTCTTTTATGGGCCCAGTAAGGAGTCTGATGAAACCATACCAGAGTCATGCCAGTGGATGAGCATTATCCTCAGATATCAAATGTATGCTTCATGCTTTTTACAGAGCTGCGAGGAGCCCAGGCAGCCACAGTCGGGGACGTCAGCATGATGCACCCTTAAATATTTAACTTCCTCAAGAGATCTGGCGGCGATATGAGATATTAGCTCCCTAATTCCTGCTGACTGGTACAAACAGATGTTAAACGTCAGGTTGAAACTATCGTGTTCTTCAGGTCAGACAGTTTGGTGATAAAGCTCAGTTACGAGGCTGGACACATTGCACGGGATCTAGACACAACATTTACTGTATTATGGCTTTGACAGTGATGAACAGACTGTAGGATGACTGAACCATCACTACTGTAAATTATGGGTCTGTTTTGATAGACCTGACTGGGCAGTAATAGTATCATGTTCATGCATCAAATGGGTCCTTTATACGGGAGATAAAACGGTCAAGTCAGGTCTTTCCATTGTGGTCGTCGCACAGACTTGATTCTTTATAAAGAAAAGAATAATTCATCATTACATCAAATGGATTGACTTCAGAGAGACTATTAATGCAACTGAACAGCTAATATAACTAGTGATTTGTCTCTGATATACAGTACAAGATAAAGGTTTAGACACACTTGACTGAATGTATGTTCTTAGATCTAAAGCCGTATGCTTAAATGTTTCATATTAGCTTTGTGGACAAATACAAACTGTATGAGTATCATTAAGTATTTTTTAAGCAATTTATTTACTATATTTACATAAAATATTTTAAACATTTACACTGTAAAAAAATATTGTTGGTTTAACTTAAAGTAAGTAACCTGGTTGCCTTAAAATTTTAAGTTGATTGAACTGGAAAAAGTGAGTTAGCAATGAAGGAGATTAATTTAATCATCAGACACTCAAAATAATAAGTTATAATAACTAAATAAATTATTTAAGTTGATTTGACAAAAGAAAAAAATGTTGTGATAACAAATCTTGAAAAAAAAAATATTTTAAATATTTACTGTATTAATATTTAATATAAAACAAGTATGTGTGTGTGCATAAAATAATTCAAATTAAAACATAATTAAATTAATTAAACATAATTAAAACATTCTTAGGATTCTTAGGTTTTATAATGAAGTCCTTCAAAAGTTTAATAACTATAAATCATTCTCAAACTTTTTAATATACTTATACTAATTTACTTTTTAAATAGTACTGAAAGAAGTCCACATGTATACCCCTTTTTCCCCCATTGATTGATTGATTGATTGAATGAACAAATGTTATTCTGAAATACAGTATATGATATCGTATAAGAACACTCTAAACAATGCTGGGTTGTTTTAACCCAAATTTGGGTCAAATATGGACAAACCCAAATGTTGGGTTAAAAATGTAATTCAAAATTTGAACTCAACTTCAACTTTCACTTTCAACTGTACATTTTTAACCCAACATTTGGGTTTGTCCATATTTGACCTAAATTTGGGTTGAAACAACCCAGCATTTTTAAGAGTGAATAAATAGGTGCATTTAAACAATTGACTTGTAGTGTGCATTCAATCAATTGACTTCCTAAATGAAAAGGTTTAGTCTAGAATAAATGATGAACCTCAAAGTCTTGACCTAGGATACACTTTTCTGTGTTCCTGTGTCCCTAACAGGTAAAAGCATCTGTTCGGCTAATGGCAATGGTGTTTCACACATCCCAGAGTGCAACACTATCCGCCAGTAACTCATCAGTTTGGTCTCAATCTCCGAGTCGCTGAGTGACTGCACTTCCCCAGGCCGAGTCTTATCAGCGCTGACGGTAACACGATTCCTCGAGAGCTGCAGATCTCCACACCAAACTCTGTTTATCTTTACAAACCCACTGATCGAGCGCTTGCTTAGTACCTGATTTGTGAACTATTTGGGGAATTGAAAAGCACAAACCCAAAAAACCCAAATCCACATCCGCACAGCATTGTATATGCCTTGATTTTAATAAACTAAAGCATTCTGGTGCCACAAACTCCTCACCTTATATATTGTCCCTTTTTCCCGGCTTTTCTGTGCAAGGGTCAGATGTCAGTAGAAAGTGATATTTCCTCTTCCTGCTATGGGAAAACAGGATTAGATTAGATTAGATTAGATCGGATTATCAGATTGGAGTAGATTAGAATAATCTTGGTCAAAAGTCTCAAAATTGAAGTCTCTATGATGAAGCTAGTTTAGATTGATGGGTGACCAGAGAGTTTAAACCTCTGATTATGGTCTTTCCTCATAGGAGAGGGACTAGAAGAACATCAGCACCCTTTGAGACCCCCACAGACAAGCATGCAGGCCAATCCCAGCCCCAGGGCATCCTCACCTTACATACAGGGGCCTGGCACCTGAGAGATGGGAAAGGTGAAGTGTGAGGGCCCCCAGGGGTCCCAGGGTCAGGCTTACAAGGTGACAAGTCAGTGTCCATCTGTGGGGAAAATATTCATTATTTAATACACAACCCAAACTTTTTAACAATAAACTGTTTTGTAATTGGCAGTATAGAAAGAGACCACACAATAATGATTAAATGAATAAATTATTGAATATTTCCATGGATTTCATATATTCAATTGGCTAGTAATTATGAAAATTTCCAAACCCAAAGTGACTCTTTCTCAGGGATTTTCTAAAGGCAATTCGAAACGACTTGTTATTTGCCCAGGAAAAAAATTAGGCTAACAGTTCAAGACCTCTAATTATTAAAACTGGGAAATCAGAAAATGTTTTAAAGAATAAGAAAACATGTCAGAAAAATATAATGTAAATAATAAACTACATAAAATTATATCATTTAAAATGCATACAACTTTCTCCAATAAAATGGCAAAGCCCTTAGTTGAACTATGGCTATTTGCCAGTAAAAATAATAATATGATAGTTTAAAAACATACTCAAGACCGTTTAAAAACATATTTAAGACCGTTTACAACATAAAATTGTTTAATAAAACTAGCTCACACAACTAATTTTACACGAGTGTGTAACCTAGGCTAGGCATACTGTTGATTTGGTCGGTTAGCTATTAGCTAAAAGCTAACTGAAATCACAGACTCTAAGTGAACCAAGTTCACCAACCAAAACTAATTACCCGTAGTGTACGAACATCCTGCACAAACTTCTTCACGTCACATTAGTATGGGGTAATTCATATTAGGCTATTTCTTTTTTAGCGTCAGCAGTTAGTAAAGTATCGATGTCTGATGATGTCAGAGTATCAAAAGTTTGAACGCACGCGCGTCCCATTGGATACGTCAGTTTGCACAATAATTCATGCAAATGACCAGAAACAATCGAATCCCAGGATGAATTACACCAAATACAAAATTATTTTTCTTTTAGAGTGATTGCAAGTGTACAGTTGTGCTTGTCCGTTTATAAAAACAAATATAGGCCTATGTAAAAAAAATCTGTTGAGTCTACCAGGACGTTTTTATCTAATTTTGTGGTTTTGGGTTAGGCTAATGACCCTCAGTTTGTTTCTTCTTTTTTTTTTTATCAACATTAAAAAATCCATTTAATAATGACTTAATGACTAAGTCATAATGTATGCAAGATTAGACTGTGTCAGTCAACGTGAAAATGATGCTTATCCATAATTAAATCAACTTTTGTAGACATTTTTTGAATGAACTTTATGTAGAACTTAATGGACATGTAAACGGAACTAGGCCTACGTTTCATTTTTAAGTACATTTTTATCACCTTAGTCTTATTTATCATTAACCCGTTAGATGAATACAACTGACTGCATGTCTACCTGTCTGTCCATTTCAATTATGTACCTCTCATTCTGACTATGAGAATCCATCCTGCAATATATGGAACAACAATGTCCTTTGTTAGAATAAAGACACACGGAGGGAACTTCTCTCCGAGTGCTTTCATTTGTTCCCAGATCTCTGTTTTTTCACTAGAGCAGCAGGGTGTCTCTAGTGATGCCAAAACCGTTCGTGTTCCAGCACTGTTGACACGAATCTCCTGTCAGTTCTGCTTTATCCCAGACAACAGGGCCAATTGAGTTGTATTTCAGTTTATTTTCATTTTCTTTCTTTGTGGGGCATGCAGTGGATTGACTTTAAAATTACAGCAGAGAATATAAAGAGAATATACCACAAAAATAAATAAATAAAACACCTGACTGCATGGCAAAAATCTAGGCTTGTAACCAGAGAACTTCTTTCTTAAAATTGAAGATTCAAATTATAAGCAGATTAACAGCCTGATGAAAACCTTCAACAAAACGTACAGTTTCTTAGAAAAGTGATTTAAAGAACCTATACATCTCCATGATGTTTGAAGAACTTAAAATGCTTTAATCTCCAAAGAACCACGGCTACCATGTAAAAAATATATATATGTTCATGATTTTTGTAATCACAACATTTTTTCTTTTGTCAAATCAACTTAAATAATTTATGTGCTTCAGATAACATAATATTTTGAGTTTCTGATGATTAAATCATTCTCCTTCATTATATTAACTCAATTTTTCCATTTCAATGAACTTAAAATTTTAAGGCAATCAGATTTCTTCATTTTTTTTAAGTTAAACCAACATTTTTTTTTACAGTGGATAACTTTTTTAAATGAGGATGATGTGAAATTACATAAAAGCTTCCCAACAAACAGTTGAACTTTTGAACTCTCCAGATATGAAGCTCTGATAAATGACTTTGATTATGGTCGAATGCCTGCATTCAATTTGACAGGCGGAAAATGTCTCAGTCTCACCTTCTGCTTCTCAAACTTGGTAAGTTGAATCAAAGCGGCAGATAAGGCTATTTACTCCATCACCATAACCCAGTTGAGTCTGTGCCATTCAGTGGTTGTACAGTAAATAAACAGGCCTTGTTGAAAAACTCCCCTGAGATAATGAGGACAATGAAGAGTTAAATGTGTCCGGCTTTTTGCAGAAAGCAATTAGGAGAACACCCAGCAGGGGCACGGATTAATTCAAACGCTCGATTAAACCTGAAATTCTTTTGATAAATAATTGTCAACTCAATATGGGGTTGATCTGTTATGAGAAAAAAGATGTGGGCTGGTTAAATGGCTTTAAATGGAGGGTTTCAGAACAACCTTTTCCCTACTATATGCCTCAAAAGTGCAATTTGAAATTTCAGTGCTGTATAAAACTGAACAGTACTTTAGTGCAAAAGCTAATTAAAAGTTGTCTTTAAACTGCCAGTTTGATTGCAGCCATCTACAAACAAACTACATATAATTGGAAGCAACTGTAAACAAACCACATAAACATGCAAACATGTTAATTGCTGTCATGGTTTTGTGCATCTCTACAGCCACCCGCTGATCGCGTGGGAACACACTGAGATGCACTAGGTGTTTGTGTTTGTTGTGCCATTGAGACAGAACTTTATGCATACGATGTTTTGCTCATCATAGAGCAAATAAACAGAAGACATGTCAGATATATGCACGTTTTATTTACAAATCAGAAACATTCCAATTAAATAAAATATATCAACATTTCTTCTACAAATAACTGCATCTCAGAAGGCACTTGTTTTAGTGGCCTAGGAAACAGACATGTGAGGACATCACAGAATTATCATTTAGTCAAGGCAGAATACATATAAATGATGCATCCAAAAACACCACAGGCCCCAATGAACTTCAAGCTGTGCAACTGTTTAGAAATCAAGTCTATTGTAAGAACAGTTTGGCCATGTACTCACAGAGCACATTAGAGGATCGATGAACTTGAGCGTCACTAAACTTCGGTTCCATCCCTGTTGTATATGAGATTATTGACACTGAAATGGTTGGAAAGCGAGTTGATCAAGCCACTGTTATTATGGGATGTTGAGTAGTAGTTGAGTCTGTTAGTGTTGAGATGGCCGTTTTCTGATGGAGGGGCGAGTTCATGTCCAGACATGCCGTGCGTAAAATCCCCCAAGTGTCCGGAGCTGACGTCTCTGCTTCTGATCCCGTTGCTGTTCCCCGCCATTACCGAGTTCATGTTACCGATGAAGTTGTTAAAACACGGGCTGTGCTCGGCGGACGGTGAGGGAGATGATTTGGGCTCGCTGGGGGTCGGAGAGTTTTGGAGACTCTGCGGGGACGCGCTCATCAGACTCGCCGTGTCCGCCAATTTGAGCGCGTCCTCGGATTTCACAGACAGGCCACTGGCGTTTCCATCCGCTCTTCTTTTTCTCTTCCTTCTGAAGTTGCCGTTGTCGAACATTTTCTCGCAGTTGGGATCCAAAGTCCAGTAATTTCCTTTGCCTTAAAAAAAAGATTTAAAAAAAATGTTAGTTATGCACGCGACACCATAATTTAACACGAAGTTAATGATCTATGTCGAGAAAAGAACGTTCAGACTTACCAGGGTCATCCTCATCCCGCGCAACTTTCTTGAAGCAATCATTCAAGGACAGATTGTGTCTTATGGAGTTCTGCCATCCGGCTTTGCTTTTCTTATAAAAAGGAAAGTTGTCGGCCACATACTGATAAATCTGACTGAGGGTCAGTTTCTTATCCTGAGTGTTCTGAATAGCCATCGCAATCAGCGCTGAGTATGAGTACGGCGGTCTAACCATCTTGAAAAGTTCTTGCTGACTTGAAATGGAAAGCCACCCGAGATCTGCGCTTCCGAAGCCGGTGGGCGGAGGGAGAAACTGCCGCTGGTTCGACCCAAATCCCGACTGAATGTAAGACCCTCCGTTCGGGCCTGAGAGATACGGCGAGGAGCTGATACCTGGGCTGTTCATCCACAGGTAAGGGTTGGTTGTGGACGAGGTGTACTCGCCGAGCGCGTAGCTGGAAGGATGCGCAGGTGGCCTTTGCGCGTGGTGGTGGTGATGGTGGAGGTTCTGCTGGTACATGCTAAAGTTGGTATCGCAGTACACGGTCATGTCCAGGATGTCCTGCGCGTTGTGGTGCTGGTGGGGACTGGTCTGCTGGCTCGACGGCTGCTGTCCAAACGCGTTCATAATCCGTTCTCCCTCTAGAAACATGAGTTTCGCCGATCAAACCTGCTGAATGTGCTCGTATCTGAGGGTTTGCCCGAGTAGGCATCAGGGGAGGGTTATTTAACCTGTGCAGTGAATGAACTGCTGGTTGGCAACCCCTCCCACTGTCACACTTCTCCTCAATTAACTTCATCCAATATGCGTCGAGATCATTCATGTGATAAGCGTTTGGGTTTCAAGGCAACTGAACACAGTCCATTTAAATACAAAAACAAGCTAAAATATAGCTGCAAGCAGCCATTACCGGGGCCAAGCGCAAGAAGCGGCAACATATGCCAAAATGGCAAGGAGTGGCAGACCAACTGCAGCAAGGAGCAATTAAGGGCATTTTGAGAGAACTTTGGGCAAATGGCTAAAAAAATCACATAAACATTAACTTATAAGATGATTTAATGGGTTATCACTTTCGAACAATAGGTGGCGCAGTTACGAAATAGATGTGATGTGGTCAGAGTGAGGTGACAATGACACATGCAAAGTTTGGTGTCAAAATGTGAAGGCATTGCAGAGATAAAGCCTAAATAGTAATTTTGGCAGCATGCCTAAACTTTGATGCTGTGGTATACGAAAACGGTTTTGTCTATCATCGTGCAATTCATAACTTTTAGTCGGCACGGTCTGGAGATGATGCGATTAAATTTTCGTGAAAATCGGACAAACGGTCTAGGAGGAGTTCGAAAAAGAAGGCTTTTCAAAGAAATAAAGATGGCGGACAGGAAGCTTGGCTGATTATGCAAACCTGATATCTATGTTTTCAGCATAACCCAAGGAATCTATTAAGATCAGTTTCATTGCAATAGGCAAATTTATTCAAAAGTTATTAGCGTTCTCAGAAATTAATTATAACTTTTTGACCAACAGGTGGCGCTGTCTCAAAATCTTTTGAGTACCTTCAGGGCATGCTGCTTATGGCACACACTGAGTTTCGTAATGTTAGACCAAAGCATTTGTTTAGTATAGCATTGTATTTCACAAAACTGTATTGAAGTCAATGGGAATTTCACGTTTTGTTCTATTATAGCGCCACCAAGAGGCTCAGTCCCACAATTTTTTTGTGTGTCCTCAGAGTGAACCCATACATATGTATGTCAATTTTGGTGAAAATATCTGAATTCGCTTCCGAGTTATAAACATTTATATGAAAAAACACGTAAAAAATGACTGACACATGACTTTGTTTGAATTTTACTACCCCTTACTATCAATATTTACGCATTTGGGCATTAGCGTATAGTTAACAAGCTATGATTCCGTGTTTCTGGCGGTGGTTTCGTCTCGATCGGAACAGCGGTTTTGAAGATATCGCCAAGTGTTTTTTTCGCGCTAAATCGCTACGCTACGCCATCCGTGAGACGAAACCCGACATATTTGGTATCGTTGGACTCGGCAACGATTCAGGACCTCAAAAACATGACTCCCGTGAAAATAAGTGTACCACACCCAAAGTTATAAGCGTTTGAATAAAACAATTCACCACTAGGTGGCGCTGTTTCGAAACTTCTCAGGCTCCTTCAGGGCATCGTACTGATGACCCATAACGAGTTTTCGTAACAATTCGTTCATGCGTTCAAAAAATACAGCATTTTAGCACATAATTCAAAATGGCCGACAGCCAAAATGGCCGATCTGGGAAAATTGGATATCGGTCGACTCGGCATGACGCCCTGAATCTAACGAGACCAAGTTTTTGATTTTTGGAGAAACCGTTCAGAAGTTACGAGCAAAAATAGCCATTTTTCATATCTCCGGACCACTAGGTGGCGCTGCGCCGAAACGCAGCAAGTAGCCTCAGGTCATGCTTGTGATAACACGTACCAAGTTTGGTGTGAAAACGAGTAAGCGTTGCGGAGATACAACCTCACGTCTGTTTTTGCAAGCGCTACGTAAATTTTGTTTACGCGTTTATCGAAAAACGGTTATTCGAATCATCTTGAATTCCATAACTTTTTGTCAGCACTGCCTGGAGATGATCCGGTGCGATTTTGGTGAAAATCGGACAAACCGTCTAGGACGAGTTCGCAAAAGTAGGTTTTTTGGAAAATTCAAAATGGCGGCCGTTTTTTTATGACGGAAAATGACGTCATAGGGTGCGATCGAATCGGCATGAGCTCAGGAACAAGAGGAAAAAGAATTTTGTTGATAGGCTTACGGTTCAAAAGTTATTAGCATAATAAAAGTGAAACTTTGGACAGTTGGTGGCGCTAGAGGGAATGAGTTAGAGACACCAAAATTGGTGTATTTAAAGTTGGGACTGTCCTCTATCAGAATGTCAAACCAAAACAACTTTCCCGCAAACCGGTCTATGGGCTGCCATAGACGCCCAGTCGGAAGAAGAATAATAATAAATATAGCTGCAAGCAGCCATTACCGGGGCCAAGCGCAGAAGCGGCAACATATGCCAAAATGGCAAGGAGTGGCAGACCAACTGCAGCAAGGAGCAATTAAGGGCATTTGAGAGAACTTTGGGCAAATGGCTAAGAAAATCACATAAACATTACCTTATAAGATGATTTAATGGGTTATCACTTTCGAACAATAGGTGGCGCAGTTACGAAATAGATGTGTGGTCAGAGTGAGGTGACAATGACACATGCAAAGTTTGGTGTCAAAATGTGAAGGCATTGCAGAGATAAAGCCTAAATAGTAATTTTGGCAGCATGCCTAAATTTTGATGCTGTGGTATACAAAAACGGTTTTGTCTATCATCGTGCAATTCATAACTTTTAGTCGGCACGGTCTGGAGATGATACGATTCAATTTTCGTGAAAATCGGACAAACGGTCTAGGAGGAGTTCGAAAAAGAAGGTTTTTCAAAGAAATAAAGATGGCGAACAGGACGTTTGTCTGATTATGGAAAACCTGATATCTATGTTTTGGCATAACCAAAGGAATCTATTAAGATCAGTTTCATTGCAATAGGCAAATTTATTCAAAAGTTATTAGCGTTCTCAGAAATTAATTATAACTTTTGACCAACAGGTGGCGCTGTCTTAAAATCTTTAAGTACCTTCAGGGCATGCTGCTTATGGCACACACTGAGTTTTGTAATATTACACCAATGCATTTGTTTAGTATAGCATTTTATTTCACAAAACTCTATTGAAGTCAATGGGAATTTCACGTTTTGTTCTATTATAGCGCCACCAAGAGGCTCAGTCCCACAATTTTTTTATGTGTCCTCAGAGTGACCCCATACATATGTGTGTCAATTTTGGTGAAAATATCTCAATTCGCTTCCGAGTTATAAACATTTATATGAAAAAACACGTAAAAAATGACTGACACATGACTTTGTTTGAATTTTACTACCCCTTACTATCAATATTTTCGCATTTGGGCATTAGTGTATAGTTAAACAAGCTATGATTCCGTGTTCTGGCGGTGGTTTCGTCTCGATCGGAACAGCGGTTTTGAAGATATCGCCAAGTGTTTTTTTTCGCGCTAAATCGCTACGCTACACAACCGTAACACGAAACCCAGCATGTTTTAGTTATCGTTGGACTCGCAACGATTCAGGAACTCAAAAACATGACTCCCGTGAAAATAAGTGTACCACACCCAAAGCTATAAGCGTTTGAAAAAAAAAATTCAGCACTAGGTGGCGGCTGTTTCGAAACTTCTCAGGCTCCTTCAGGGCATCGTACTGATGACCATACCGAGTTTCGTACAATCGTTCATGCGTTCAAAAATACAGCATTTTAGCACATAATTCAAAATGGCCGACCGCCAAAATGGCCGTTCTGGGAAAATTGGATATCGGTGGACTCGGCATGATGCCCTGAATCTAACGAGACTAAATTTATGATTTTTGGACAAACCGTTCAGAAGTTACGAGCAAAATAGCCATTTTTCATATCTCGGACCACTAGGTGGCGCTGCGCCGAAACGCAGCACGTAGCCTCAGGTCATGCTTGTGATAACACGTACCAAGTTTGGTGTGAAAACGAGTAAGCGTTGCGGGATACAACCTCACGTCTGTTTTCGCAAGCGCTACGTTAATTTTGTTTACGCGTTTTATCGAAAACGGTTTATCGAATCATCTTGAATTCCATAACTTTTTGTCAGCACTGCCTGGAGATGATCCGGTGCGATTTTGTGAAAATCGGACAAACCGTCTAGGACGAGTTCGCAAAAGTAGGTTTTTGGAAAATTCAAAATGGCGGCCGTTTTTTCATGACGGAAATGACGTCATAGGGTGCGATCGAATCGGCATGAGCTCGAACAAGAGGAAAAAAGAATTTTGTTGATAGGGCCTTACGGTTCAAAAGTTATTAGCATAATAAAAGTGAACTTTGGACAGTTGGTGG